>JAQIVE010000591.1:0-34802 GCA_034698285.1 Sminthurinus bimaculatus
GCATAGGCATACATATAATGTGTAAAACGCAGGTAAACTGTGCTGTTTCTGTTTAAGAAAAATATTAGTTTTCATCAATTTCGTTTCAGGTTACGGTTTCAATTCTATTTTTCATATTTTACTGCAGGTACTTTTAATATAGCTTTTGGTTTGTTTTGGTTCAGTACTCAAAGCATAGGTATATATATATACGTCGCTTTAATTTAATTTGGTTTATTTTTAGCAGCTTTCTACTTTTTGCTCTTTCTCTTATCCTCTATTTCTCTCTCTCTCTCCCCGTACATTTGCACGTATATGCATAAAATACTATATGCAGAAACACCCATACACAAGCTTCTTATCCTTTGCCTTTCCAAGCGTTTACTGACACCGTCACATTGACTCTGGATCATATAGGCATTGGTGAACAACAAAGTTTATGAATAACTTGAGAAATGTGATCCCACCCTATACCGTTTCAAGCTAGCTAGCCCTCAAGGTGTAAACGTCAAAGGCAGGCTGATGGAGACGGTACAAGACATAGACACAGAGAAAGAGAGTGAGTGAGAGTTTGAATTCACAATTTTTCTGCACACATCATAGATAATATATTATATGTAGATTAAGGATACGTACATGTTTTTGGAGAGAGAAGGAATAAGAAAAAGAGAAAGAGCCATAGAAACCTAGGTACTTATAAAGTTATATGCAAATCTCTGTATTTCTACGAAGGTCTACGAGGAATCTGTCTATTGTCTACCCAGCCATGGATAGGATATATAATGAGGGGCACAGCAGAGAAAAGCTTCAAAAATCCCTTTTACTCAGTACTTTGCTTTAAAGTCATACGCGTGTATAGTTATACTGCAACCTTTATGTGTTCAGATTGCAAAAGGACATATTAAAAGTCTATGAAACTACACGGCGTTTCTATATCTAGATATAATAAAGCCTTCCTCCCGTATGTACTGCCTCTGCAAAATTGTTTATTTTTTCTACAAATTTAAAGATAATAGGTATACGCTCAAAAGCATGTACTCACGTCCCACATACTAACAAACGTCATCAGCTTCAATTTTTTGCTTTATCTTCAATTACATCGCCAATAGCAATGACATTTAATACATGCGAATATTTTTTTCCCAGCATTTTTTAATTATTAAAGAATAGTTAATTGTATTTTTCCTACATTCCATGCATGTGTACGAGGGCACTTTCTCTAAGCTACCTGTATATTTTGTATTACTGTTCAAACAAGCGTCATCAGTTTTTGTCTCAATTCTCAATGCTTACAACCCAAATGACATTACGTTATTATTCTTTATTTTATCAAAAAGTCTCAACAGAATTCCCTTTTTCAACGAATTGGATAAAGTTAAAGCTCACACACAGTGTGGATACAACAACAGCATGTTATTATTGTATGTATAACAGCATTTTTATAGGTACTAAATGGGCATGCAACTCACAGAGAAGCAAAGAGGCAATAGAAAAAAAATCTGTTTATACCTTTGATTTTTTTTCAAGGGTAAATGATTTCCCGTTCCATAAAAATTAAGTTGAATACGTAATACTCAATAACATAGTCCATAGTATTATATAACCTACTATATGTATTACTCCTGTTTGTGTCCGTCACTACAAAAAACTAGTACAAACACATCATCTTGTAATATTTCAGCACACAAAGTATTTTTGTCATTTGATCTGATGTCTGGCCCAGAAAAAATTCCTGTCACATTATTCCGATCTTGTTATTTGTTGTATTATACGTAATATTGAGTTTCCTTTTCTCAAATATTTTATAATAATTAGTAGTTATGTGTGTAATGATTTTAACCTTTTCTTCATAACAATACAACATCAGCGTATTAATGTGTCAAAAAATACGGAGTTCCAGCCTCCAATAAGAAGAACCCTAAGTGCTTCTTACGAAACATGTATGCTAATATGTATATTCTAGATATTGTATTCATGTATGAATTTTTTATATGTTAAGTCTTATTTCTATTTGTGTATTTTTTATAATAAGTGTACGTGTAATATAATGTATACTATTATTATACCTGCATGAATTGACGAATACTGTATAATTATACCATATATAATGATACTTTAAGTTAATTATACTAAGAACGATCTTAGAGAGAACAAAGGGATAGAACTGCTGCATTATTTGAATTATTCTACAAATTTGTAATACATTTAATAATGAATGTATCAAATGTAAATAAATTAGAATAAATATAGTTATAGAATAATATGCAACAATATAGAATTTAAGTGATATTGTTTGTATTGAAGATAATGTGAATTTACTGTACATCATAACATTATGGTGCATTCTGTTTTATAATCAAATAGTGGCTCATATTTTACTCCCGCCTTAGACGGTGAAAGTAAAATTTGAGCCGACAGTTGTTGAAAAAACAGAGAGCATAAAGAATCGCCAATAATTTACAAAAACTTAATCATATTGTGTGATCTGTCTCTGTGTAGTAGGTTATGCATATTTCTCTCCCTAAATTACACTAATGTTGGTTTAAAACTGTTTTAAATATGTTCGCTCCCAAAAACACACTCATAATTTTTTGTTTAGTCCCTAGGAATTGGTGGAGGTGAATGAACTGACAGCGTGTTCATGCACAGGGCGGGTGAAAGTGGGGAATCTGGGGCAAAAGGTGATGAAGATGAGGATGGAGGGCGAGAAGAATGCTCTACCTTAGGTGAACGATCTTCGGTTAAAGAGTCCGAGAGAGTAGTTGAAGTACTGCTATGTGGATCTGATGATGATGACGAACTGTTCCTTGTGTGAGTTCTCAAGTGACGAGTTATCATATCTCGACGACACGCCGAGTAGGGGCATTGTGGACATCGATATGGTTTTTCTCCAGTGTGTGTCCGCTGGAAAACAGACATATTTAATCAAAAATATCAGTTAAAGTACAGTTCCTTGTTGCTTTGTACATTTCACAATCAGAAAAATCATTTCCTATGGTTAATAAATGAAACATAGTGTACAAACCTGATGTGTACTCAAATGATCGCTTCTGCTAAAAACTTGGCCACATACTCGACACGTATACGGTTTTACACCAGTATGCAGACGCATATGACGAGTAAGCATCTATAGGTGAAAATAGACAAGAGTATATCCAATTATATAACTTGAGTAACTTGCAAAACATTTTGTCAAATGTCTGGACTTTGAATAATCATTTCGCTTACATCACTACGGGCAAATGAGCGATGACACACATCACATGGGTAGCTCTTATTTGGGTCATGGGGTTTACTCTTGTGTCGAGAGGCCATGTGTTTGGCTATAGAACATAATTTAAAAATATATAATTAAACATTGTCTATTTTACTGGAATGTCGAAAAGCGTGATAGAAAGATGAAACAATAATCTGTATTTATACAGACCTAAACGATCGTGTAAGCTAAACATTTGACCGCAAACCGGACAAACAAAAGCCATATCCGCACCGGGTGGCATTTCCTCAACAACGGGTGAAACTTTACAAACAAATAAATTTTACAATTTATTATTTCGAATAATCATTCCAGTATGTTACATTGTAATCAAAAGTAAAAAAGCATAAAGTAGAGTTTCTTACCTTCAAGATTATATCTCAAAGCTACTGAGTTTCTTGTAGTTGGTGAGGCAATATCTCCTCGTACAACAGCAACTCCTATAGTAATAGATTTCATTATCAATTATGTACACAAAAATACGATTTTGATTTTGTCCTTTATTTATTTCATCAGTGCTTTTATGTAAAACACAAAACCCAAGAGAAATATATGAAAAGGATGAATTCAAATCATATCTCACCTGGAGAATGACCAGGAGAACTCTGCGGAATGGCTAGACTAGATAAGAATCGTGAAGTGAGACTTTCACAACTTGTACTACTTCCAAAACGTTCTCGACTTCCTTTCATGGACAGATCAAGTGGAGAGTCTTGGGGTGAAGATTGTTCTGACTCCAAAGAACTAAAGTTTTTCAATTCAAAAATTAGTTACAATATCGTAAAAATAGTAGTTCGCCCTGATACACAGGCTGTAAACAAACAACATACATATTTGTCCATAATACTTACCCTCCCTTTGTCGGTATTGTCAGCGGATGAGGAATCGGTTTTCTAGGACGGGGGTGTGACTTGACATTATTCACCGGTTTAACAGACAAGTCTGTCGGCTCATGCCTTGTTGACTCGGGAAGCAAGGGAAGATCCGAGTCAGAATGACATCTATTTTTTTCAAAAGCGTAGAAACAATTAATGAAAAACCAAAAACAAGTTGGAAAAACAGATATCATGAAAATAAATACAGCCAACGAAAAGAAATATAGATATAAAACAAGCAGTAAGTACATATATATTATGCAAAAAGTGTTAAAACAACAGCTTACCTTCGCCGATAAAGTTCAGCGAGGAAGGTCTGGTCGGAAGAGAAAATGGGTGACGATGGAGTATTTGGTGTGAGAGGACTTACAGGCGAGGAAGGGACGCCAAAGAGGCAACGCGTTTGTTCCACCGATGATGATGGTAACATTGCCAATCCTGTATGTACTCGAGCCATTAGACGGTTTTGACTGTCCATGGGACCAGATGATGACGAAACAATATTATTATTGTGATGTTGATGATGATGAGGGTGATGGTGAGGAAGATGGTATGGGGAGGTGGGGTGGGGGTCGTCGGAAATGTGTAGTGGACTAATGGTAATTCGGGGCGAATCAAGAACAATATAAGGAGAATCGTAGGATCTTGTGGATGAGCAGGGTGAGGGCCCCGGACTAAATACTTCCTCTTCCTCCGAAATAGCACTGCAACTTAAGTATCGTTGCTGATCAGTGCTATCAAACCGAAATATTTCACAATGAAAGGTGGTGCTGGAGGGAAGTGGATTTTTCGGAGAATGTGGATGATTTCCAGTTGTCGTGGATGATGGAGATGATGCTGATGCTGTTACTGAGCCAGTCAGAATATGGTTGTTGCCAGCAACGGAGTTGGAGGAGGGGGAGGATGAGGAAACGGGAGAATTTGGTCGATTTATTATAATATTGGTCCCATAAATTGAGGGTGTCTTCGTACCAGACGAATATAATGACTCCAGTCGACCCGGCTGAGACAGGTCAAGTTTCGTGTGCATGTGTTCTTCGTACTTTATTCCACCACCGTGGGGGAACGTTGTTGTCGTAGGAGTTGTTGTTGTCACTTCAGAAGTGCAACCGCCACCAACATTGCCTCCAATATTAGCGGATATTAATGTGGGGGATTCTGTTTTTATTACAGATGTTGCTCCGGCGGTCGGATCGAGCCTGCTCACGACCTGTTGAGAGTATCCTCTTCTGGCTTTTCGGAATTTGGAGTGGATCAAACTGCTGTCGTCTTCTACGACGTCCATATCACAATCGATTCTGTAGTAGTCTTCTTTAATCTTCTCGTGCTAGATTTGGCGGTTATGCCAACACCCTGGTTACAATCACAGTTTTTCATTTGGAAAGCTGCAAAAAGAAAACATTGAATAAATGAAGTAAAATTCAACAAATAATATAAGATCATAAACATTTCATCATTATCATTGTCATTTTACATATTTCTCGTTAGAATGCATACAACTTATTAAATAACACAGACAGCTAATTGACTATAATATCATTTGCATAATGTTTCCCCATTATTTATACATAAACAAAACAATACTCTGGGTGCAAATAAATGCCATACATATGTATGTATGCATTGAATCTAATTACTGTGAAATTACTTAATTATCTTTTGATTTTTTTAGAAACAGTCTACGGTTTACATTTATGTACATGTACAATACGAATTTCCGACCTTCCCACAAGACGGAAAGATTGTCTGAGTTTGATACAAAATTAATCCCTTACAGATGATTCATCTTTCCTTCGCCTCTCAAATCTTGACTTGACGTGCGCTTCTATTGTACATCGTTGTAACATTTTTATACCACATAGTCACAATGGATACACATTACACATATCTCTGTCTGTAAATGCATGTACTTATATTCTTCCATTAAATATCTCGTAATTTCCTTTCTGCTTGTGTGGATGATGTAAGAACGCGACACAAATCTCTAGACACAAACATAGCGGGGAGAGAGATAGAGAGACAGGCGATGAATCTGACTTTCCTGTCTCCATCGTCATCAAATCACTTTCATTTTCTCGCATTCCATTTCTCTTTATCTCTCCTCTTTCACTTCCTTCCTCCCTTTTCCTGCTCTCATTCTCCTACATAGATACACTGATAAACTTTTCCATTTCGCTTTCTTTTTACAATGTTCATACACTGACGACCAAAAGAAATCAAATTACTTTAGTTCGTGGAAATGAAACAGCAAAGATATTATACATATGCTGTTTTTAAGAAGAGAGGATTGAAAACTACAAATTTTCATTCCTAGCATTGCACACTGATTGGTATATTATCATCGCTATTGATCCTCAACCGCATTCAACTCGACTTTCACCGTTACTTGATGATGATGATAATGAGCCTAAAACTTTTTACACACGTGAGCCTCATTACATCGCCACATGCCGACTATTTGTACCTAAATTTACAAATACTAGTACCAATAATTTTATTTATGACTGAAGAATGAATAAATCTGAAAACTACTGATACATATGCGTCTAAACATTGAAATGAATAAGAGCGAATTTAATTTCGATTCATTGTCAACAATATGTAACTATGCAGTAGGTAGTAGGTAAAAGCAGACAGGAGGGTCTAATGTTAGAGATAGTTAATAATCGTAATGATACGATAACAAATGACAACCAATCAATTGCACAAAGAAGATTCTGAGAAGAACTTAAGTTTTAACATATAAACAGTAAGCACGAGTATTTAAGAAAAAAATGAAGCTAAACTTCGGTGACTGGTGATACTAACTCTTGTTTTTGAGTTAGCTGGAAAAGCATTTAACTATATGCGCCAAACACAGAATTGTGCATATACTGAGCGAAAACAAAAACAAGCAGTTAACAAATGTAAATGCACAAGCGAGATTGTATTTGATGTTACTGTTGATACATACTTTTTCATTCCATTCTCGCTTATAAGATTCTTACTTAATGCCATCACAATGATGCCTTATGCTAACATATTGACTATTATTTAATATTTGTTTGTTCTTAAGCTCCACCTTACACTCAAGTCAACATAAAGAGATTACAAAACGAACTTTCAAATACCTGAAAATCTTCGCATAAACATTTGCCAGAAGTATAATAGGAGCAAAAATAATCATCGTTATCTTTTATTATGCACAAGTAGCAAAAAGCCTTTTTTTACACAAAAGAAAAATTTCAAAGGAAAAAATGTAAGAGCGTGTGCTTGCCCGCCCGCCCGCCTGAATTTATACGTTTTGATAAGGTAAAGTAACATTATGCTGTGGGTACACAAAGGTCTATATATTCATGTATCTACACTTAATATGAGCATGCAAGAAATTTTTGCAATATAGTGTATACAGTACGTCTACACCAGCATCTACTATAATCGCATATATGGAGAACTGTATCATTTCGTATGGTAGGTAATGTTTGCGTCGCCGGGTTTCACTTCATTGTATACATACTAAGTGTATAGGGAGAACTACTTTCTCTCTCTCTCTCGCTCTCTCTCTCCTTTTTCCGCTTTCTTTTCTCTTTCTCGTCCCAGTGCACTGCACGAGTTCGTGGAACTCGGATCGATATTGAGGAGGTGGATCTCGGCCTTGAATTCTTCTCGGCCGGCCTTGCAAAGCTTTTTCAGTGATCGATATCCGTCACTATTTAGTTTCCACATCCAATTCCTGACTTTTCCCTGATTTTAAGCCATTTCTTCCTTTTCCCTCTACATCCTCTTTCTCTCGTTGTCTGCCTTATTTCTTATGCGCCTTGGCCTTGCGATTAGACAAACATTCAAACCATCCACTTTAAATTCCATATACAGTACAATCACTGATGTTTAAATATAAATACGTAACATTAAAAATTTTTCCTTTGAAAAATTCCATGACACAATTCTAACAAGTAGATTTTTCGTTTTTTAAGTAGGAACTAAGTTTATTTATATTGTAAAACTATACATATTTGCATAATACCTTTCCATAAAAGTCAACATTGACCTTTCAGTGGTCGAATAACGTTAATTTGTGTCCATCAAGCCATGTTTGCGTAAGTACACATTCTCTAGGCACTGGCATGCTTTGCATATGTAAAGAACATTGCTGCTAGTGGTATACCTTGCAAAGAATACAGTTCTTGAACAAACAATGAATAAAGGTCGACAATTTAATGATTATTATTTATAATAGTAAAAACGTGAAAGGAATAGCTAGCTAGTAGCTGGTTATAAACTTCAGTTTCAATTTCGAAGCGGAAAATGATTTGAAGTTGAACAACTGAACACTTAAAATCAAGAATTGTATTACACGACGGAATGCTCCACTATTTACTATATCCTTCCAATGCATCGCAGCCTGAGGGTGAGACACGGAAATTGTCCCTATCCCAATGTATCCGCTCCCTTGGGTGGATTCTCATTTACCTTTCGTTTAAGATGACCTGTTAATGGTTCCGAACAAACTCAAATGTAAAAATGAATACCTTTGATAGGACCCTGGTCGAAAATCTCGTATTTCATCGATATTGCACGAATATATCTTATCAAACCCTCATCACAAGAACACCAAAATTTAAATGTCAAAAAAATAAATAAATCCCTATTGGTCGGATGAATTTTTGATGACTTTACATTGCAATCACATGATGAAGCGGATTATATGAGTTTTTTTCTAAGGGTAGACATTAGATCTCCTATACACCGGATCATTACCATTGATCATTATTTTGTAAATATGTTACGCATCGCGAAAAATTGTAGATAAACACGTGCATTTTTGCATAACTTATGCAAAACGTTTGGCGGAGTCGGGCAAATTAAATTATCCTATAATAGTATTATTTTTTGTAGTCTCTAAATAACGATGTAAAGAATATACTGTAATACATATATGATATCTGTAGCTACATACATACACATCACACTGATGTTAGCACTATGTATATTGAATTTTTTATACATTGGAACTTCAGCTCCAACTCAAGAATCAAGGAATGAGTCTTCAAAGCATTCTCTACGAAAGATTTTGAGAAACTAAGACAGAAAAAGGAAGTTGCTCTCTATTATCACAATATTGTTCAAGCTATACTCCCATCTCATATCCAAACTCGAAAACAGCTCCCAAGGAAGAAGAACAAAAGAAGTCTATATTTCATTTCCTGAGAATCACATTCACATTTAATTGGAGAAAACAGAGAATATAATACAATGAGGCAGTGAGATAAACAATACCCAGAGTTGAGTTGAAGCAGGATAGCATCTCACAGTACATTTGTGTACAAATCTACCTTGAGCATTTCTCGGAAAATTGGGCTCCCACTCCCATGATATAAACGAATGTATATAGAATCAAGAAACTGCATACACTTATGTATGTATGTACAATGTACATAGTACATATCTTCCGTACACAGGTGTACTCTAACAATATTATTGTCATTATTATTATTTTTGTTACTTAGCAACGATTCAAACGAGGTATCAGAAGCAAAAAAGCACAAGAAAATAAATACATGTACGGCAAAATGATGCGAATCACGAATTCCAAGTAAAGACAAATAGCCAATCAGTGTTAACATAATATCCTCCTCTACAGGAGAAGACAATACTACAAAAATGAAAGACAAAGAAACAAACAACCAGTTACCTAAAACCTGAAATTGAAATTCCCAAAATTATAATTCATATTACATTGGTAGAAAAATGGTAATTCTATCCAGGACTAAAATTATTAGCCGAAACAAATTGTGTTTTAAATCATTGCAAATCTTCTGAGAGTACATTTTTAAGTAAGTTCTACACTACCGTACATGGGTTCACAAACGCCAACACCTATATAGTTAATAATAATGAAATTCGAGTAATCCGAAAAAAGTTTTTCCTTTTACCTATATAGTTCTTTATTACAATCCTTAAAACCCAAACGACACAACCTTTGAATCATAATTTGTTGTTTACATCAATAATATACCCCGAGTATGGTACACAAACGAAACTCTGTTGTACGGAACTACATGTATGCACACACAAGTAATACAAAGGTAGATCAAGATACATACTTTTCAACTGATTTTTAGTTCTACGTCGCTGAGTTATCCGTATGAAACTCGAGTAATCTAAGAAAAGGGTGGAAACGGGCGGAGAAAGGAGAAAATATAGGAGAGAAAGACAGAAAGATAGTAAACCTGGATTTTTTTTCTGTGACTTCGAAAGGAAAACTTTGAACAACCTACTCCAACGTCTTCCTACGTGAGCGTGTATGTATGTGTGATATACGGAATGGAGAACCGAAATCTTTACACGTACGCATACTATATTTTCCAAACTTCCTCATTTTCTGTCTCGTGTAAGTGATGATGATAAAGACTTTCACTACTACCGTAGTATTGTGTTTGGGAAATGAAAAAATGACAGAGTGTGTGAAAGAGAAAGAGGGAGAAAAGGATTGCGATTGGGTGGCATGCAGAATGAAACGGAATTCCAATTGCAAATAATCATGTGAAAATGTATTAAATCTCATAACTCAAAATTTATAACGTAGTTCATTTGAAATAAATTTCCTCCCTGCTTATACCACAAGGAAATACATTTTTTGCAATTGAGGGAAAAAACTCATTAACTACGAAAATTCTCCTTCTCATTTTTCTTTTATCTCCTCAATGATTTTCTACGGTATTAATTATACATTCTACTCATCAAATATTTTTCCAAGGTCGGTGATGACGACAGCGAGAAAAAGTCAGAAATCCAAAATATCTAGATGAACAGATATCAGTAATACGATATGAGCGCATATTAGCGTATAATTGTGTCGTGTGTATAAGCATACATCGAGGTAAAGTTTAATCCACAATAATATGTACCATTTTTTGTACATATGTACACGTTTGCATGTATACGACAGATCGAATGAGGGAATAGAATTTCATGCTTTCAATTTGCATGCATCAGTATTTGTACTATATAATATTATGAGCGTTTGGTAGTTGGAATTCGGGTTACGCACTTTGAACTCCCAATCCTTTATTAAGCTTTGATCCATTCAGCATATTGCCTACACAGTCTAATATAGATCATTAGTAATAGTGGATCCTACTGAGAAGCAGGAGAAGGATGTAGGGAGGGAAAGTAAAAAAATAAATAAATGACAATCTTTCCTATGGAATGCATACCCACTTACAGTGTTTAGATGTATAGGTGCTATACAATACATAAAACTTGACTAATCATTTCCCATCCACGTGTTTCAATTCCTTCAATATAACGAAAAACACTCAACACCTTTCTAAGCTAGTGATTTAATTTATAAAGGGATCTACAAACATATGACTCGTTGTCTAGGAAGTGTGACTACGAAGTACAACTATATTGTTTTTTTTGACCCCGAAATTTGTAATCTCATGAACTTTGATTCTACGACAACGCACCTTTTCCTGACTTTTCGGTGCATGTCCTTATATACATACATATGTATGTTGTTTAACTATAGTATACATACAAAACGGGTAAAAGCAAACTTTTTAACCAAGTTGTGAAATCCTTTGTCCTTTATTGAGTATACGAATACCTACCGTGCATATGTATATGCCCACTCCAAAACAAAATACAGTGGCAAGCTTTACAAGAAAACCAACTCACAGTCTAAACAAATTAATCCTTTTCTGGCTCATTTTAAAAGCTGGTAGTAGCTGCACATTGAATACAAGTTCGTCGTAAAAAGGCTTGGAAAACGTAACTAGTAAAAACTAATTTATGCACAAAATGTACATTTTGTATCCTTCAATAGTAAATTGCATACATACAGACTCTTGAAATTTTGATGCTTGAGACTATATCAAAACTATATTTGCGAATACATCAAAAGCAGGTACACAAAACCTCAATCCTTTTTACTCTAGAAAATGAGATGATGAAATTCTCGGTAGACGAAACTGTTGGCAAAGTTCACTAAACGAAAGCTTACTCGTAATCAGATCAAAGAATTATAAGGAAAAATGTTGCAACGGAAGAAACAACGGAGAAAAATTGCATAATATTTACAAGGAAGTATCTATGTATGGTGAATTGAGACTATACAATGCCATCTTTTTAGCGTTATTATGGCCAACGTAAATTGTAAAATATTTACTAGTACATCGTGTACATCGAAACCAGATAAACCGAATTTTTGCTCTTGAAAATTCCCAGCTTAGCCTTGTACGCAAACAAAATGTTGATGTCAACTGTCGTTACCAGTCAGAATTTATATGACAAGACAATCATGCGTCTATTTGATTGTGTGTGGGGTTTTTACACAACAAGCAATCACTATTCGAGTCAACATTTAGTGTTACTTCGACACATAATGTCAATATTATGGTTGTTACAGTTGTATATCCAACAAATGACACACTCCTCCATCCTCAATTAAATTATTTCCGCCAACTGTTCTGCACAACGTTCAATTATCGAATAAGGGCGAATAATAACAACAACAATGCCGTGTAATGTGTGTGTATATAGAGTGAACGCACCGTAAACAGTTGACTCTATACTTTTCTCGGAGGTGGAAATCAGAATGAAAACATTGAACCATGTATTATTTTCCGCTGAGTACCAAAAACAATTCATAAGTAATATCAAGACATAACGACACAATACTATGTAGGTATTACGTAAATGTATTACTATTACACATGACAAACAGACAGATTCTTAGAATGCGCATTATGTGTATAATTTATCAAACATACACAACAGGTATCAACGAAGAATATCATTGAAATTTCCTAGAATTTTTACGCACAAGTGAACGAAGAGTAAGACGATGAATTCACAGGTCAAACTTTCTTCCTTTCTTCTACTTTCTTTTAATGCACATCTCCAATATTCGGAGGAAGCGAGAGAGAAGTGGAATTCGGCCCAAATAAACACGAACACACAAAACGTGACGTAGTTTGGCAAAAAGGTATGTTTTCGACACGTGAACATAAGATATACACACAAACTGTATTATGAAACAAACTTATATGCAAATACAATAAATATATATTATTCAACCTAAATTTACTAATTCTTCCGCTGGAACAATCGAAAACTTTCTACGCTGTTCCGGTAGAATTCCATGAATTAAAAATAAGCGACGTTCCTAGTTGTCTAGTAGTTGGAAAATCCCACTCATCGCCCACGATCCTTTCAATATTACACTCCTCAAACATGGAGTACTTCGCATGACATTAGAATGATTAAAGGGCAAACCGAAAGTATAAAATATTCCAAGCGTGTTTCTTTACCGATGTGTAGTACTTGGTGACCAATGCCCGAGTGTATACCTATACCTATACACATTGTCCGTTTGGGTTGTAAGTAAATATTTAGTGCCGTACTTTGATGTCAGCAATCTTCTTTCAAAGGGTTTCTTTTTAGCTACCATAGTCCATATCGTACAACCTTCGCCGGAAAACAATTCTAGCCGTAGCCCGCATACTAGGTATGCATAATACCACTAAAATAAGAGCAGAGACGACCAGGAACAAAATATTTGAGTGATAACTACATACAGAGTTACGGGGACAGAGAGAAATTGGTAAATAATGTCGAAACAAAGGCAAGAAAAAAATGAACACCAGGGATTCCCTACACACGTGATTTTTTATGGGGGCGTCATAAGGGTGCTTCGAAAGCTTCACGTGAATATTATATACTCTCTCCCTCAAGTTCAAAGACAATACCAACATAACAGCCGAGACATTCAAAGACATTTATAATACATAAAGTATCTAAACAAAGCTGATTAGAAACTCCTCAACAGGATAAATAAAAACGTACTGCAATGGCTACAAGTTGATCAGTAGTTGGTAATGGGCATCAACATTCCCAATAAAGCAAAGGCGGAAAAATCGAAGAAGGAGAAGACGATGAAAAAAATCTGCTTCATTGGTATGAATGGTAGGTTTTGTGTAAGCTAATGCTATTTATAGTTGATGAAGCCTACTTATTAGAAAAAACGAATCCTTCCCTTACATCATATTACATACATACTTTGTACTCTGTATTCTGTACATTGTAAATGCAAGGACTCTAGGGGAAATTTTAGTCATGTACAATACATAGATATATATTAGAAAAATGCAGATACATATACATGTGGATAAACATACCATTTTTTCGCTAGTCATATCATCTGATCACCATCACCACTATCATTATTATCATCCCCATCACAATCATCATGTCGGCTGAGTACATATACATACTATTATGACGATTATTATTTTACCAAAGCAATATACAGACGAAATGGACTTTTGCCGCTTGAATACTTTATACATACATGCATGTGTGTATATATGTTTTGAAGAAGAAAACGGCTTTAGTCTATGAGCTGAGTAGACATCCATCAATATCAGAGTCGTCCCAGACTAGGTCTCATCGTCAGGAGAATAGGCAAAGACACACTGGCAATTGCAAAAAGCAACAGCTAAGTAACCGGCTAACAGCTCGCTGACGATCCGTCTCCGTAAGACACAAAATGTAGTGTGTATACATAAGTAAAGACACATGCACACACCCTTGCCATCCACTAGCTCTGCTTCGCATTTATATTGTGGATACACACAGAGAGCCTCTTTCTTTTTCTTTCTCTTCTTCTTATCTCATTATTATTCTCTGGCTCAAGTCTAGAAATTCAAACCAACATTCATAGCTGCACACACTCATACACACACACACACACACACACACACACACGCATACAGCTATTTGCATTTGAACGTCTTTGCTAAAGCTCCATGCAATATTTCATAGCATGCATATTGTTTTATATTACACTGTGGTATGCAGATATGAGAGCATGATAACACTCTTACTCTATACCCCGTATGTATAAGTACATGTATTGATATTGTTTTCTCAATACTTCGTCCTATCCATATCATTCGTTTAGATCATATAATAGCTTTTCCAACATTGAGTCAAGCACATTTTGCTCTTCATTACAGATACTCGCGTATACACAGCGTGAATGAACAAAAGTTTTAGCATGCACTTACAAAGGCATTTTGTACACCACTATATCCATGTAATATGTACGTTGTATGTATGTACGTATTTCTAGGACGTACTGCTTTTCTGTCTCTATACTGCCGCTGTTGCAGCTCCTGATGACAACGATGATTTGTGTGCATTCAAAATATCTGTATTATTACAAATTTTATAACCAGTCCACACCGTTTGAGTTTCTTACACTATCTTGTACGGCACACAAACTGTTATCCGCTCAACTTCTACAATACAAACGAAGCTCGACGACGAGGACAACAAAACATCTCAAAATCTTCAAATAATAAAGCATTATACGGAGAGAATGCAAGTTTTACAGTATATAGCAATTGTAGTAGTGGTGGTATGGAAATGAAAATATGAAATATCTCAGAGGGTAAACTCAAGTGAGTTATAGAGAATAATAAAAGCTCTTTGCCAAAGCCGTCTATGCTCTTGAAACAGTGGAGAGAGACACAGAGAGAGAGAGAGAGAGAGAGGAAGAGATAGATAGATAAAGAGACGCAGCAAGTACGAAGTAGAAGTAGTAGAAGATGGAGAAGAAGAAGATACAAGCACATGCAAACAATGGCTGCTCAACTTCTATCTTCTCTCTTCTGTGGATTAAGGAATGTGGAGGCCCGCGGAGACCATACACATCGAGTATACGATAGAAAACGAAGAACTACTACGAGATAGTCAAATGGACTACGAATACATAACCTTATAAAAATGAATACATGTAAAATACACATTATACATGTACGATCCACGGGCACATATTCTATACAATACTATTCCCCTCCCCCTCATCCAATGTTAGACAGGGAGAGAAAAAAGAAGATGTAAGCGAGCGTGCGTTTAAACATTTCCATACATATACATAATATTATAATATAAATCTATGTGTGTGGATCAGCCTTTTAATTCTTATTAATGTCCGAGAGGAAAAAAGAAGAACCAAACAGAACGAAGCAACTACTTGTTTCTCACTATCAAATCACATCCACAATGTGTTTCAATATTGACGGATGCGTCAATATATTAACTTGCTCAAAATTTTTTCGCCCAATAAATATTTACATTCAAATACCTCCTCCTTTTTTCCCTCTCTCACTCTCTCTCGTCCATATGACTCCCCTTACACATTTTAAGTGTTTTCATGCATACCTATGTTTTACTTTATGCAATTATATGCATGACGATAAAAAGTTGCACACCGTACGGAGTTCTGAGCTGAGCAGACCTGTATATATTTATACATACACATATATATATCAGCATTAATACAAGTATTTATGCAATTTCACATGGTTTGATGGTACTTTGTACACAATGTTCCATCAAAATTCCTATAAAGGACAGTTAATCCTGATTTTAACATATAAATGCTCACTATTGGATTACCCAATTATCCCGAGAACTCCAATAATTCATTTATCCCTAATTCGTTTCCCCTTCAACCTTCCCCTTTTGATCACGCTATAGTGTCAGCTGTACTATTACCACAATCACTACTAAATAGAAAATTGCCAAGGGCCACTTTAATTCAAATAGCAGGGTATATACGAAGAAGCAAGAAGGAAAGAAAAAATCGCAAAGTTTGAAGACGTCCTGAAAGTTCCGCTTACTAATTTTTTAAAGATTTTTTCCGAATATTTCTTTCTCTTGTTCTTTGCACATTTCAAAGAAAATTACATTATGAGTAGGAAGGAAAAGCAGAGGAGTTTGCTGCACGGGAGGATCAAATTCAATTTTCCGCTGACGTTTCAAATCATTTCCTGGAAGAAGAAAAGCCATGTAAATATCTGCATACATGTACAAACGTGCCTATACAAGTAGATTGTTGTGTGACTTGACTTCAAAGCCCAGAGCTACCGAATCAAGAGCACGGAGAGATTCTCTGTGCAATATTTCATACCAATAATGTCTTCTGAATCATCACCTTCAGTATGAAGATGCTATTTGCTAGTTACACAATATTATTGTAGTATTATTATTATGGACGATAAAACATTAACAATACTGCTGTTAGCTATGAATTTACGTGAAAGATTTGTAGTTCTAAACTCAATAGAATAAAAAAAATGCTACCAATTTCTGCGTATGTTACAAGTAGATAGGCATGGAGTGTTTATGCATTTTTTTAAATCAATATAATAGCAACAATAAAAAATATTATAATGTGTGTGGAGATAATTTATATAAAAGAAATTACATTAAAATCATCAACAAATTAGGTGCAAAATGTGGTCGGGTTTCTCATGTACACGAGAAACACATTAGAAAATGAACCTCGCCAGCTTTTGTACTGCCTTCGTTCGACTGCTTACGTCACATATACCACATAAATACACCTACGTTGTACAACTAAATAAGTCAGAAGCTTAAAAATTCATAAGTACATCGGATATAATTTATTTGCTACATTTTGACATTCTGCAAAACCGATAAGTCGATAGTTGGCTTGTATACATTGAATACATAAATTTAAATCCTCACAACAACAAATAATAGTTTGAAAAAAAACATTAAAGTAACACACAAATCCTCAAAAAGGAATAAACAAACTTTCATGGTCTCGTTCCCACATGTACAAACTTTAAAAAATGTTTTGGAATGCTATACCAGTATATGCTTTTTCATATATGTAACAACTTTTTGCACGCACCCGAAACAACATAAGTAATACATGCATTCCTCCTTAATAAAAATCCTTTTCTCAGCCCTCTGCATTGTAGTACAAATGATCCAAAAGGAGCAAAGGAAAAGGAAGAAAATGACCTTTGCTCGTATCTTATATAACACAGTGTACGGGAAAGAAAAAGAAAATAAAGAAAGGGAGAGCTCATTTAAACGGTGGAAAGTGACGTCAGAAACGGGCCTAGTCAGGAATCGATACTCCGGGAAATGAAAACTAGACTTCTCCTAGAGTTTTACGTCAATGTGCGTTTTATGTCCGACCCGACCGTCAAGGTAAACACTCTTCAAAGCTACTCCACCCACGCTGCATTTTCCTTATCGTACATACAGCACCGCATACGGGTTCTCTCTTTTCACAGTTTATCTCATGTACACCTATAGGTATATACGTATACGGGCTCAGGACATTTTTATGTACCTTATGTATACATTGTGCATATGTTTGTACTTGTATCCAGAGTCACCAACATCACATGATTGCTCTCACCCATACATGTATAAAGTAGGTACCTAATATATTGTACCACATCATACATAATAGGTATACACTGTATATCCTACATACAAATATAGAGCTTGTCTCATGCAACTTATCGTAAAGTATGTAACTTTTTATGGTCCATTAATAACCACTAGCTGGCACGGCGTGCTTTACACGCCTCTTCTCATCATATCAAATCATCAGTCAAAAATCAAATGGGAGTTTGGAACAAATTACTGTCAACATCGCCGTTTAACCTTTTACACAAATGACATCAAAGAGCTTTTCTCAGACCTTCCTCTATAATATTCTATATAGCTACACTCACGACCTGAGTAAAGTTCCCTCCCCGTTCCAGGAAAGAAAAAACAACATCGCTCATACTGGATGCTTGAGGAAGAATAGTGCTGGATTTTCTTGGTAAATTTAAAGAGAGAAGCATACATAACAAACACATATTCCTCAACATACATCTTATTCTACGTACTTGTTATGAACACAGTTCCAAGTACATTATGAAATTTTGGAAACCTTGCAATATTTTCAAATTTTTGACGTAAAATGTATTCATTTCGAGATTGTATATACATATAGTCAAGTGTGTACCCAATACACATCAAGGTTACTGTGTACAGTGTACACATGTTGATACAAGCCTGAGTCAATGCATCTTATACACTCATACAGCAAAGGACACATTATATCGTATATTGCAATTTGCTACCAAACGATGATACATTAGTATTATTATTATTATTATGCATGCCAATATACGTAAAACGGAAATTCTTTCATAATTAAAGGACTCAGGCATGCATGTTCATATAAACATACGTGTCTGGTGTGTAATGATCTACAAAATCTAATGAAATTGAACTGGGCTCTGTCCAATAAAACAAATCAAACAACTGACGCGCATTCATTTACGTTATCCCATATCTCCTTTAATAACAATAAATTAATCTATGTACACTGTATACACGCTACAAATTTCAAGCCTGTTCGTTCAGCTGGCAAATAATCATCTAGAAAGAATACAAAAAACTTGAATATTATAATGTATCTTCACTAGTTGAGTCGAGTTGAAACTCAACCACATACATATTTAACACACACACAAATTGATGCTTGCTTAAGATCCTTCACACATACATAACATGTAGAATGTATAGATACGTGTATTGATAATTGCATATATGAAACGCACAATTGGGTCAATTGACATCCGGTAACTCTAAACCTGAGACGGAGAGAGAGAGAAAGAAAGAGATGCTGTGTATTGTGTATGTAGAATTATCTATAACATAATACACTTATATGGACTTTTGATTCGCTGCAACTGCACTTGTTGACGCAAAAATTCAGAGTCGTCGTGCTACATAAGCGCATTCATACATACATACAAACTAACGTGTAAAAGACTGTGCATGTCTCTGTACATACTAAAGACACAGCAATGCTACATCAGTACTATTTTATTGTCCATACTTTTGACTATTATGAAGACATAACATATCATCTCTTCAATACGCGTCTACATATTTGAGAAGAAAATATTTTGGAAATAATATTGATTGAACTCGGTCTTTTGTTACCTAAAGAATGTTATCCAATTTTTCTTATATCGTTTGTAATATAAATTTTCAAAGTAGCTCTACAATGGCTATTTAAAAAATATGAACACCATATTATGCAATTTTTGGAAAAGGCAAAAAATAATAAATATGTTGGATTGCTTTACCTACCTTGTGCTTGTGTACATTGTCACAACGAGATTTGAGAATTTACAAAGTAAGCCCAATCATTTCTGAGACTTGGTATTCCAGGAATTTAAATAGGTATGGATTAACTTTGCGCTGACTTTATTTAGCGCTGTATTTATAACTTTCAACTAAACCTTTAACTTCTTTAGTAATGTTATTTTCATACACCTACAGTATTTTATACAAAAATATGCCAATTATTCTAACAAGAAAAAAGCAGGACACGTGAAAATATTAAATAACACAAAACGGCAAGAAATTTTTACTTGTAATTGAAACTCGCTACTGCCACAAAATTATTTGGTATGCAATTGTATGTAGACGGAGTGGTGAATGCCTGGAGAAAACCTAATGTTCAATGTAAGTACAATATCAAGGAAGATTGACTTATATGTGCACATACGTACAATTGCCTATTGTGTAAATATGTAGGATAACCAATCTAAGTATGGACACACACCTCACAGTAATTTACACTCAACGTTAACTGACCTGACACAATGAGTCTAAAAACTTATTTGAATGTTCCTAAATTGAAAAATTCCTTTTTGTAACTGAATAGAATGGCAATGAATATTTACATGGTGTTCGGCTGCATTGTGTATTCAGATGCTTTTCCATACGCGCACTGTTGAAACTACTTGTGTAACATTCGACAAATAACTCTATTACCTATCATGTTTCGTATGTCACCATCCGCATGATTTGACTAATTTAAGCATATACATCCACATTTACTTTTTTGCGTAAGATATAGAATTACCAGAAAGATAAGACAAGGAAGGAGTAGGAGCAAAACCGAAAAAAATCCTATTGTACACAAGAGTGTACAGTGTACAGTGTACAGTGCACAAGCTTTTGTGAGTTTTGGATGGTGTACTACCACATTTGCATATATTACAGATGCATTTATACTAACACACGAAATTCAAGCCAAGAATCAGAATGAACTCAATACTTGTTTTTAAATTCCAGCAAAATACACATCATGTCTCCCCCAAGTTAACGAAGACCAACGGCAGATTATATGTGTGCATAAAACATACAAATATAATTTGATCATTGAGTAAGTGAATTGCTTTGAAACGTTTATTGATCCAAGTTTTCAAGTACTCATTGCCACCTTTCTTCAGGGAGTATTTAAGATACACATACTTTTTTACTCATCTGATCAGTCTAATCATGATCATGCAGAACAGCAGATCCTATGTCAACTATTACTATCGAGCATTTATGTAATCTCGGTTTATATTATTATTATGTGTGCAAAAGGTAATTTCAGATTTCCAAGTTGAACCATATGCTATGAGCTATGGGAACGTTGGAATGTTGTATGTATAAATAAGTCAGTGTTAAGATGGTTTTAGGAGCTGGCCTCGGTAGCATAGCAAGTAAGTAAGTACTTGAGGCGGATGGATACTCATACATTATTTCGGTTTGTCGACTGTGCTCCCAAGTCATTTTTTCTTTCGTCTTTTTGAGTCTTTCGACTCAACACACTCACACATAGCAAGCCACACAGATGCATTCATATATTTTGTAATGCAGAATCTACGAATATATAATCTACATACGAGTACATTACATACATCTGACTTTAATGCATTTGAAGATAAACAATAATAAATTCATGATTTCCTTTCATACCATCATCATCATCGTCGTCGCCGTCATCATGATTTTTTAAATGTATTTTATACCTCTAAAGTTATTCTCATCATAAATTTATGCACACCTAGATATGTACTACATATATATCGTCTCCCTTGCTGAAAAAAGTGATGCCTGCAGATTCAAAATAAAAGCAGAATGATATTCCACCCGAATTCCCGTCATTAGGGACTAAAACATAATCTATCTTCTGCTCATCCACACTTGTCTCCATTTTGTCCCCTTTCCATTTCTCAAAAGTTGAATAATATTTCACTCACATATTCCCATGCGATAGAAGCGAAATAGTTGCAAAACAATAATATTCCGAATAATAAGCACGGAATATAAATTATCGTTAGAATTTGAAATTGATCGTTAAAACAGCTAAATTAAAAGAAAAATTTTCTTGCGTTTAGATTGTGACTATTGAGGAAATTTTTTAGCTTCAAGTTTTAAGAAAACAATAATTGAAGAAAAATGTCGTAATAACTTTCAAAACTCCAAAATTACTGTCTGTACCGGAAATTAGGAAGAGAACAAGGAGGAATAAACAAAAATCGGAGCATTTTGCACCGTTTTCTTTTGCCGAGATTATGTAATAAATTCCGAAAAAATATAAAGCTTTGAACAGACCACTGGTCACACAGAAAAGTAAGGAGACTTGTTATTATTTGCTTATGTATATTTCTTGCACTATTCACTGCCGCAACACTTGTGTATTACATTTATATTTGCACAGAACTTTTCCTCTTTTCACTCGAGCATGTGTATTTATTATGCATGTAGGTGTGTCGCGGCCACTCCATATATGCATAAATACATACATTCACACATATACTACTTCGTTTCACTCGCCGGGTTGTCTCATGTTCCGAATTCTCATATATACGGAAAATAACTTGCTCATCGATCTTTTTCCCGTGGACTTTTCCCAATTCAACTCACACAAACATACTACACAGTAACTCTCGTTTGGCGTTTACCTTTGGTTTAACGCCATAGGAATATATATGTATGCATATAATATGTAGACACACACATGTATACTTACAAAGCCACTGAAATACACCATGAAATGAGACGCGGTACTAAAGTTAGAAGGAACTACCAAAGGACTTTTTTCCCTTTGTGTCTTGTGCTTATTTACTCTTTCTGTTTTTCTGTCTGTCTCTTTGAACTGACTTAACTGTCGTCTCTCCTTGTTATAAAATGACACCAATATGTTTATTACGATGTCTCGTTTGATTTTATGCACCTACATCACTGCTAACAGTAATATTATAACTATCACCATCATCTTTATTATCCAAACACGAAGCAGCTAGTTACTATTCTCCTCCTACTCATTGCCATCACCACAACCATGATCGTCACCAAAAGTCGGGGATTCCTTCACAAACACATTCCTTTCGTTTGTTTATTCAACAGAGCCAAGAGCGGATAAAAAACATCATTTATGAGCTATACTATATATACTTACACCCTTTTCCCTTCCATCTCTTTCTCTCATATAGATACATGCAGCAAAGATTATGAACAATTATGAAAATTTCAACCTACTCAGTTTACATCAACCGAAGGAGCATAATATTACAAGATTTACACAAAATTCCCTGTAAAAGTATACTCAGTACATTGTACATTACCGATGCAACAATTTTCGATACACTTGTCCCTCTCCAATTACCCATTATATGATCTCTCAAATAGTATCTTTGTGTTTTAATATTAAATCTTCATCTGAAATCTACAGTAAAAAAATTGCAAGTGGAACTTTTTACTATGTATACTGCTTTGACTGATAACTATTCAACTTTTAATTTTTACAAGACGAGCTGGGTCTACCAAACCTGATAAATAATCATGAAAATCATTTACAGGACACTGACTTGGATTGAAATTGTTTCCCAGTAAGTGCCCAGCTCATACTTATATAAATACATAGATGTATACCTTGACTCTTGATTACATATTTGATCAATTCCACTTCATTAAAAATATGCACTCAAATTCCAACTTCCGCTGACTCCTTGTATTTATTGTAGGAATTGCAATAATGTTGATAATATCATCATCATTTCGCTTACTTACTTATACATTATACACCCCAGAACCCCCAAGTATGAATACATTAATGGCACGTTTTGCGCGTGTTGTACAGTTTTCTGCGCTGCTGATTGTGTATAGATATAATACACATGTAAACATTTGCTACACGTCTATACGCAGCATATGCATACATTTGTGACTCTTGACATTATTTATCCATTCAGCCAAATAAAATACACAGTCACACACATACGTACATACACATACATATACATTGGACAAATGTACCCAGATAAATAATAAATATGATGTTAAGGCGACTGTCCATGTGACGATGTCAACCAACCCACCTACCAATGCTGAACAAATGCCGAGAGTATATACACATAGTATGTACATTGTACACCCAATACACTTCGATTGAACAGGATTGAACATATAACTCAACCGAATGTATAACATAATATAATATATTCGGTTAAGTTACACTAACTACCAGCGCGTACAACCACGCAAAAGTATCACATTTAATAATAATCAATAACTACAAGGAGAAGTAGGAGTATGCTGGATAGAAGAAACAAGAAAGACAGAGACACAGAAAGAAAAAAGACAAGTCAATAATAATAATATCCTACATATTTCCTACAACACAGATGTATCTATTTATGCAAGCATAAATATACATATATACATGTGCATACATATGTACAATGTACAGATACATATATTTAGCATTCGCATAAACTTTACATGTTTGGAGTAACCCAGACTCACAGGAATAATAACCCACCGTAAATTGTTATATTAGACATTTAAAACGATTCTATAACGATTGCCACTAATACTGTCCTTACATATTCCTATCATCATCATTCGACTAGAACGCCTGAGTGGTACCTACATTTATGTATTCATAAATACATGTGTACTGTGTATTTATGAATACCTTACTCTCTCTGTGTTTTTGTCTGCTCATGTGATTTTTTACATGTATGCGATGAATAAAATGACTTCCAAGTCCGATCGCATAGTTTTTGCCGGTGACAAGGAATGTGTATGTGTGAGTTTTGTTCAACGACATGATAGTGAAACACCAATAAGCCACCATCCCAATACATATTATCTATCAAGATATGTGCAGCGTCGGCTCGCTCACTCGCGGGAAACTGCTGATTGCCTACTGTAAGTTACGTACTCCCCTTTATGTACTGAATAATCTATACCTATTTATATTTATATGAGCGTGTGGGTGTTGTATACGTCTTAACCCAAGAACATTGCCCAAGCAGAAGACGAAAACGAAGGAGAGAAAAGGAAAAGACGAGCAGTAAATATGATATAAGTATAGGTGTAAAAACACAAACCTGGACCTACCAACTACCATACATTACTATGCAAAAGGAGTATGAACACTATTACCACACACGAAATACAGAGAAAATTTCTGGAAACATCCGATTTATAAATTATATATGTGCCTGGAATCATTTGTCACCAGTCAACGATCACATTGCCACGTCAACATTTTACCGCCTTGAACCTTGATCAATAATACCGTATCATAAAACAATAGCAAAACTATTACATGGCGTTCTAATCGACGAAATTCCTAAACGGTTTCCCGGTAAAATTTTGTTTGCCATGCTCATTTGTGAGCCCTCAAACTTTAGTCGTACTGATGACAAACGTCATGTCCATAACAAGGGCATCGTTATGTGTAATTAACAGGTTGAAAAATGTCAATGGTTTTCAGAAGGAAATGAAATCCTACTACAGACTGAACATTCAACTACCCACGCAAGTTATATGTATGTAAAATACTATGAATTTTGGTCGTTGAACAACTGCCCAGGAGCAGCTCAACGGGAGAAACTTTTTACTATGTAAGTATGTACAATGCACAACATAATTCACATGCATTTTCATTACCATAGACTTTTGCCTTCATTTACTCGGTACTCGGCACTCGGCACTCTTTAGGAAAGCGTGATTAATAATTCATCATTTTATCAAATTATCACTGAGCAAACAATAATTAAAAAAAGTTCGTTTTCTCTATTTAACATTACAAAAACATTTTGTTTATATAATAAGAACGAAATATTGATAAGTAAACTTGCAAAGTTTGCCATGAACCTAAAAGAACTATCAAGGTCAAAGAACGTTATGTATGCATAGATATAGACATACTTGGCTGACGCTGACGGGGAAAACGGAACTGTGAATTTGTAGTGATATAATACTACGAGAAGCATTTTAGACATAAATATTTATAGTGACCTCAACAAAGTGCAGATTGCCTCATCTGCTTTCTATATATAAATATACATAGATATATACGTTCATATAAGGTATCCATAAATCCCCGCTACTTGTCTTGCCAATGCATGCAACAGACATAGATAGCAACAGCTACAACTGGGTACAATTTTGAATACAACGTCTACACACATACAAAGAACAATATTATGATTATTTGAAACATACCGGGAAATAAAGATGAGATGTGATCCGCACATGATGAAGAATTGACCTCTCAGATGCGGTAAATGTAATGACAACATTTTGAAATAACACGTACGTGAAATCAGAATAGCGGAGATTATAATTTGTACAGTATATTGTGAAGAATAGCTATAGCTGTATGTATATAATTCGTTAAGAAATGAAGAAAGGAGTATAATGATTACGAAGTAAATTTTAAATCTCCTAAATCAATACTAGATCAATTGAAGATAGTAAAGATAAATACAAGTGTAAATGAAGATAATGTTCAGGAACAGTAGTGTTTGCTATTAATCAGTACATAAGTTATAATTTTAAATATTATTGTTTATTTCTCAGAAAACTAAAGTGGAAAATATACATAAAGGGTTTGATTAATATTCTTCCTCTTTCCACACTGTTGTATGTTTGACTATAATTAATACTTTGACTACTGATGTACTTGATGTGGTTTTTTAGTGCTTTGTATATAATCCGAATCGAAGAAATGTATTATGTTGATACGGACGACGACGATAAAAGAAAGTTTTGTACTCGAGTTCCTCCAAAAAATGTAGCAAAAAAAAAGAAAAATACTACGACAAACCAGGTCTTGACCTACACAAAACACCCGGTAATTTAATGTTCTCTTTCTCTCGTTTCACAAATTTTTGTATTTATACGGTTCAAGTGTCGGACTTTGATGGATAAAAGGAATAATGGAATAATATATTATGATGGACAATTATACACTTGAAGGATAAAAAGAAACAAAGTTTTTCCAAAAGAAAAGGAGATGATCTCACTTGAGACGCTGGAACTACAACCAAGAGAGTACAGTGAATAGAGAGAGAGAGAGAAAGAGGACTGTCAAAGAGGAACCACCGTACTGCACTGGAGAAATGATCTTGAAACCTGGACTTAAAATGCCGACTCTGGAACTCCAAACTGTAGTACACGTTGCCGCGGAGTCTGTACCTATACGTTTATAGGTATGTATACACATGTATATGTACTGCACAGTGTACAATCAGCCAGGTCGTCGCCGTATATATAAACCGTGGTCGTCGTCACGCTGCGAACTCTCAAGCGCCGGTTTTCTTAGAACGACAACAGCTCGTAGCAGTCTATTTCAACTCGCCGTAGAGACGAAAATCACCTTTTAAAGGAAGGAAATTCATATACACATAAGAGAGTTAGAGCTAGAGAGTGAGAGATACAGAGAGTGGGAGAGAGAGAGAAAAAGAGAGGGAGAGCCGGCTGCGTCGGTCCAGAAGAAGCCGATAAAACCCGAGCCTGTCTCAACACTACCCGATTCGGCAAAAAGGAAAAACAGAGAGAGAGAGAGTGAGAGCAAACGATATACAGTGAAATATATAGCAAATTTTGCACACATGCGATTTTTTTATAGTTTACCCGGGTTTCACTCCAGACTCCAGCTCAACTTTTTATTCCTTATTCCATATGTGGACCATGAGCTAACAATACGTGGAGCGAGAGAGGAGCTGAAGAATAGTAAACCATATCAATCCTTAGCGTAGCATACTACATGCATACACTCCACAATACACAATCTCTGACTCCCATCATCATATCATACAACAATCATCATACACATAGCATACCAACTTCGCTTCCTCATACATACATACATTAGCGTACATATTTATGCAACACTTCCTGCTCAGCTTTCCAAAACTTCGACCTTCGCCTGGCTCTTTTCTTTTTTGAGTTTTCTCTTTCTTTTCCCTTGCTATCCCACAATGTCTCTACTCTTGCTCTCACTTTCAAGTACAAAAAGAAGAGGAAAGAGATTTTTGTATCAGAGCGACATCAAAAAAGGAAAAGGAGATGAATTCTACTTGTACATATCTTAATATCAGCGATAGCATCATAATATTTTCTCCATGACATTCATATGCCCCTACACCTAAAATTCCAGCAAAAACAACTTCGAATCCAATCTTATTTCCATTCTTTTTCCTACTCCCCAATTCAACCCTACATTGTGCGCATTTGTTGTGTTTCCGTTCGTTTACTTCCTTTCATTTTGATCTCAAGTTGATTTACAAACGGCATATGAATATTCCATGGTGATTTGCATTGAATTCATATACATAACTTGACGTTTTTTATATAATAAACTACAAATTGTAACAATTTGTAATTTGTGACTACACACAAGTGCACAAACAAGTACAACTATTTGATATAATATGCTCACAAGCAGCATAAAATGTTGCACGTACAATATGCACCATATGAAAATCCAGACGGAGGAGAGAGCGAGAGAAAGAGAGAGAGAGAGAATACTGGAAGGATACCATGAAAAAGTCCAGAATAGGGGAACAGTGACTTGCATACATCAGATTGTATTGTAGATTGTACTGTGTGTATGCGTCTTCTACTCTGTAGTTCATGCAAACAATGCGTGCCAAAGAGGCTTCTAATTCTCTCATGCTTCTCCAACACTCATAGTTTGAAAAAGAGACTTGAAGCTTTGAAAAATATCATCTTCATCAGAAAAAAAGAAAAGAAGAAAAAGAAGACGTGTAACTTTGAAAGTCAAGGAATACAAAAATTCATACCATATAGCATGTGATGTCTGGTTTTTTATACATGTACAACTTGTACAATATATGTACCTTATATTAGGGATAAACCCGATGAGCAATATTATAAGCTTATGTACTGCGGTACATGTTGATTTTCCATGACAACTTATGCAAAAAATTTACATCTACACAAAATGTTTACGTACATAACATTACACTGCACATCGGAAGGAGCCCTATTGTGTAGAATAGTGCTCAGAAAGATTGTTTTTATATAGTAATAAATGACTAGCAACATGCTACATTCCCGATCTGAGCTATTACTATATTTTCTTTACATGTATGCATGTATTCCGTGTACACATCTACATTTCACCCCTACACGGTGTTTTTTATCCAAGTCGTTAACATAGCTACGTACACGTACATACTTGACTGTAAGAGGGAAAGAAGTAGAAAAATATGAGAGAGAGAGAAGCTTTTGAATGCATTGACTAGAAGATAAATTTTAGACGAACGACGAGAGAAAGAGATATACAACATGCACATACCTATTACACACACAGACAAATATAAAATATATAAAGGAGAGAGAGAGAGAGAGAGGGAGGAAGAGAAACATGCTCAAGTCAGAGAGTTAAATCTATGCTGAGTTATTTAGTGCTATTGGAATGCAATGATGGAAAGATAATTAGGACGAGAATCTCGCGGGATTTACGATGATCGTTGTTCGAATGGAATGTTGACCGAGAGCGATGCCCACCTTAGAGCGATACACACCCTCACCACCCTCGCAACAATAAGTGTACATGTGAGTACACATTATTAAAGATTAAATTCAACGAGAAGTTTCGTCCTTCATATGTGTTAACTCAGAACCAGCTAGAGAAAGGGATTCACAGGGAGAGGAGACGAGGAGATAAAACGATTTGAGTAAAAGACCAAGAAGAACAACAACGCAACCAGAATATGAAGGAGAAGGCTTTATAGAAGGAAAGAATGGTAGCAAGTGGAAGAGCCGCAATTTAACAATGTAATAACCAGGAGGCTGAAGATGCGGAGCTCATATTATAAATACATATGCATATACATATGCGCATACATACACACGTATGCAGAAGAACAAGCTGACTTGATCTCGTATACTTATAAATGTTGGGTAAGTTTTTTTATTCTGGCTCTTTTTACTCCTTTTTCTTTTTCTTCTTCTTCTTCGTCTTTCAATTCTTTCAAGTGGCGAGTGAGTGAGTGAGCAAACAGGCAGGCAGGCAAGAAGGCAAGGAAGCAGGTTGAGATTTGTAAGTTGTTGTTGTGTGTGTGTGTGTGTATGTTGTGTGGATACTTGTATAGTTGATCATGGATTGCCTGGGGCAAGCGAGGGAGTAAAATATGTTGTGAGTTTAATTGCCAACGGCCTACGGCAGCCTCACCTTAAGGTCACGTCCACGTCCTTGCCTGTATATTATTTCTCTCTGTTTTCTCGCTTCATTTGATTATACACACTCATACCAATAAGTGGAGCATTATAATGCACCCAGACATCTAGATTCTTTCGTTCCTTCTTTCTTTTTTCTTTCTAATCCTTTCTGCATACACATATATAGATATATAATAATCATTCTCTTCTCCGTCTTCTCTCTCTCTCTCATTCTCGCACTTTGCACTGCCTTTCTTGTTATTCCCAGTCTCATCATCAGCATCGTAACCACCACCACCACTATCATAATCATCATCATCTTCATCCTTATTTCGTATATCCTCCTCAATAACTATAAATTTTTGTAATGACTCCTCATTCAACAATCATTCATACAACCAGTATAAAATGTGCAGAGTGCAGAGCGTACATTTTACAATGAAAAAATGTATTAGTATTAGTTTAGTATCGTACTATATATGTACGTATTACATTGTAAGTGTGTGAGGAGGAGACGTTTGAGATTTGCGAGCCAAAGTCGCCATACTCTCTCACCTCCTGATTTTAATTCAGAGTCTATTGTGTGTTGTCTTGCTGAAACAAGATTACTCTGACAAATTAATTATACAACCTGATCAGTTGAAGAATAGTGTCATTTGCCCCCTTTTAACTTTGCAATCCTCTCAATAATGTATCAACTACAAATACCAACACGCCCACCATTTTTTATGCAAAGCAGCAGTGCACTGTATAGTTGTATCTAATCACAATAATAGTTCTATCTACAATCTATTAAGAATTCGAATGTACAACTTATTAACTATCAACTTGTTGTGTTTGAGCTGTAATAACAATAATGATAACAACACTCTTCTGTAATATTCTCATATTCTCCGTGCTGTTTTAGATCACATACAAAAGGTTCGAACCAAAGAAATAAGATAATATGCATGCATGAACATACATCATGTAATAAGCATATGAATTCAAATTTTTCCCCTTTCGACTCTCTTGCAACCTGCAACTTTATTCCCATTTTTTCTTGCCATGCATTTCTTGCCGCAATATTATTCTCTATCTTTGTATAGGTATCATAAGTTTGAAAGTAAGGTCGAAACGTACGTCACAAGTCAAGTCATGCGGATAAGAATATATAAACACACGATGGGGATTCAAATCATATCTTATTGTAATGCTATGTAATAAAACTACGGTGGTGTTGATGATGATTCCTTGGCAGAAATAATATGTTTTGATGTATCGCATCGCTGTTGTTAACTACCTAGATTTATCTTACACCACTAACTGAATCATGTCTTCTAGAAGAGAGGCGAAAGCATAACTATTCAGCTATCAGTTTTTTTGATAGCAACACTCCTCCTTCTATTAAATATTGCTTTAGTGCAAAAAAACAACAAAAGCAGAAAATAGCAATTTAGCTTCTGAATCTTATCACAAGCTCAATAATTGTAATAGCGACAAAGTTTAAAAACAAAACCTGAACATGATAACTAATAAACCTTTACAAATGTTTAAAACCCAAAGTAACATGAAAAAACTCATTCACACAAATCCTCCCTCTCTACAGGATCTAATCATAATTACATTATTATATAGTGTACTACACCATATAATGCATCCCACATTGAATATAAGGCAAGAAGGAGTTAAATAAACATAAACATGATTTTCTGTTATTTCCTAATTTGTGAGAATGAGATGATGATGAAAAAGTAGAAGACGGCGACAGAAAACTTGCCCAATGGAATTTGGTTGAACCCTTTTTTAAAATACATTAAACTAAATCTAGTTGGCATAGGCCAACATATTGAAGCAACAAAACAACAACTTGTGAGAGGATCGCAAATATTTTAAGAGCAAGAGGGAGAGAGAATAAGAAAACGGACATTATACTAGTCATGGAGATGGACTGTGATAATTGTGCGAGGGAGAGGAAGTCGACAGGTATCTTCATAAATGGACAATAAGAAACTCATTGTGTACTATAATATAATACACTTTATACAAACACACACATACACTCAGAAAATTCAACTTATGAAAGATCCTTCCATGGAGCATTACCTAAAAAGGCTATCTGATTCTCGTAGGACCAAACAGGGTTACTTTACTAAAATGACCGTACACCTCTGTCTATCTGTATCTGTAGTAAGTAGTGGTCGTTGTTTTTGCTCGCGCTATTTAACCTACCAAGGCAGAATCCTGAAGAAAAAGAAGCGTAGAATGTGTACAGACATGTACAGTACACCTATGTACTTGTAAACTTCATTTTAAGAAAATGCAAAAGTAGAGGGAGAAGCAATATCAAGCGGATGAAAAAAAAACAAACACACGCATATTTTGCATACACATAACGACTTTTTAAATGCTAAATGCGAGCATCGTTTATGTGTGTGTGTGTGTGGTATACGCAACAGCTTACTAATGCTTACATTCATGTATATATTTACATTATACAATGAATGGTTTGTGGACTGCATACTTAGAACTGTGGATGCAGCCGCCACATACATTCTCCCGCTCAAGAAATACAGAAGTCGATGAGAGAGCAAAAGAGAAAGACGATGAATTTCGTTTAAAAAGCAACTATATATACATGGAGTCCACAGAGCTTCAAACGATTTTCTTGTACCAGAAGAAAAAGTCTAGATTCAAATTTATACATGAATTCCTAGCAGATATAGGATGGGAAAAGCTGAGAATGAGGAAAATGCTTTTCTTTTTCTACAAGCTGCTTCTGCTTAAGTATACTTGCCGTAGACGAGTTTCTCACACAGAAAGACAACACAAGTAACATGAGTGCATATGTATATTTATGTACGTACCTTATTTTGGGTGAGAGCACGATGAACAGTAAAAAAGATGTGGCTTCTCTGCCTGTTTATACTTTTTCTCACTTAAGACAACATAAATCTCAATGATCTTCAAACACCGGGAACTAACTGCCCTTAATAGAAGAAGGCAAAGAAATAGAAAACACCGCAAAAATCAACTGATCCAAACTTTTAGGATAACTTGTTCTTGTGTATGTTTTTTAAAAGGTTTACATTACTATTTTTTTCTCTTTTTTCTCTACTTCCTTTCTCCAGTTACGTGAACAATAACAATAACATGACGTATATTATTCCATTTCGTTAAACAACTCACTATTTTGCATTCTATTGTACCACCATGAATGATGCTGATGATGTGCACACCAATAATAATAAGACACACGCACTTAATGTATGAAATCTCAGCAATTTATATCGTGATTCGTCTTGATTTAGTCTACAAACAGTTGAGCACTTTTTTACTACCGTACAGTTATGTATTTAACTTTTAAAAAACATTTATTTAAACATTTTTTAATTTTTAATCCGTTCACACACCAGCAAACTCAATTACAAGTTTTACAAAACTGACTGCGTACCGCTGATAAAAATACTTTAGTTCACACATTTTTGTCCACAACTTTTAACAATTAAAAACATAATAACAGTATTAAATATTTGTGATCACGGTCCCACAGATTAAAAATTACAAACAACGTGTCTATAGCACAGATGTCTATGTCTACAATGTGAATCACATCTAGCTATCTCTTCATATATGGAAATGAAGATGAAACTATTTCTTCTGTCTTGTAAATAAAAATTCCACGTGAGACTCTGTGACTCCTGTATTTAACCTACAATCAGACTATGCGTATATGAGTTTGAGCTCACATCTCATATGTTCACTGCATAATGTATAAACACCACCACACTGTACTGTATACTGTAAGTTGCCTGAGCTATCTTTGGTCGTCGTGTCGGATGCCTTGGCAATAATGAAATGCCGAAGAGCAGAGAGAGAGAAGATGCTGAAGCTGGTGATGATGATGAGAAGGAAGAAAATGAAGAGAGAGAGAGAGAACAGAAGTGAATGCCACCCTCACTCCTTCATCTGATCTCTAGTCATTTGTGTAAGAGTACTTGTGCTGTGTGTACTATGTGTATGAGTAGCGTGTGTGTGGATGTGGATGAGTATGCTATGTTATGTTGTGTTTGTATATGTATGTGGAGTTTGGATGTTGGATTCCTGCATCTGGCACGGAGCCCCTAAAAAAAGCTATCACCCACCTCAGAAGGCGAACAGGTATTAAAATGGGCTTAGCAGGGTATCTTCTAAAGGCCCAGAGGCAGGACAGTTTTCGGAACAAAACCACCAGCAGCTAAAGACCAAGAATCAACATATGTACTTATGCGTGTTTACGTGTGCATACATATGTATGTATGTATGTCTATTTGTGTGTGTGTGTGCAATTGAATGTGTCCATTCCATACAATACATATAATATGCCTTGTATTTCGTGGGATTCAACTCCCAAGACCTGCTAATACAATACCAAATATATGCATAATGAAAATTTATAAAAATATATAATATATATAAATAAACAATGCAATCTCAAATCGGCGTTGTATTTTATATGGCATCTTGTACCGAATGGAGGAGAAGTAATAATAAATACTACTACTACTACAAAATGCAAAGAA
>JAQIVE010000592.1:0-34774 GCA_034698285.1 Sminthurinus bimaculatus
CACTATGTAATGTATGAGCTCAGATGGAGGAGCTTCTCTCGTGTTTCTCTGTATGTTTGCAACACTAATATTCAGTATTGTGTGTATTCGCCGACAGAACAGAGGAGAAGAAGAGTGATGAGTTTATCACTTTACGAATGTCTTTCTTTCTTTCTTTCTCGCTGTTGCAGCTACTCTGCTGAAATGCTGAAATATTAGACGAGCGAATTCGAGACCATGAATAATGATAAAACAATCAGCCACACGGAGAAATGGAATGGCATGGAATGGAATGGATTATGGATGGAAAATACACATGAAAATTTATATTTATGAGCAGGAGTAGGAGTATTGAGCAAAAGGAGAGTTTAATAGAGCGGAAAAGAATAAAGGAAGTCAACGCTATGTAGCGCACATGTGTGCATACCTATGTATGTACATGAGTTCGGTACAAACTGAGAAATACGAATTCCAAGTACAGATAGTAATATCTTGGTGTTATGTGTTGTGAATTGGGAACAAAAAAATCGATATTCTAATCTAATCCTCCTTGGACTTTTGTCAAAAGTCAGTTCGAAATGTGTGCGAGTACAACTGCAACAACACAGGCAATAAAAACAAATGACTGTATCTTTGGCAATATAATACGATACATTTTTGCGCCTAGCTTAGCTTCTTTGTATAGAAGAGGTATCTGCTAAAGTTCCATGAATTCGAAGGTGAGACACCATCGAAATATTTTTAAGGGTGAAAAACGTACGTATCCATAAATGAACATTATTCAAGTAGAATCCAACTTCTGATTACAATTTTTGGTGCATTACTCAAGCAATTTAAATGTGGGGATGGTCACTAGGAGATCAACCAGGTTCTAGCTGATTAACAACAAGGTTCAGTTGAAGTTGAATTTAAGGTTGTACACTTATGGAAAGGGGCAAAAATGTACGAGTACCGATGACAGCTATCTAGCTCTTGACACAAGAAATTATTGAAATGTTATGTAAACTGTCGAGATTTTTTCCGTTTGCCATATGCAAATAAAACCGCATGTATGTATGTATGTAAAATGGTTGAGGAGGAGAAAGGCTTGACTTGCATTTAAACATTACCTTTGACTGCAAAAAAGGTTCTGTGGTTGATGAAAAGCTGCAAAACTCCAAAATTCCAAACGTCAGACTTGAGGCATGTCACTGTCTTATACGCAAGCTCTCCGATAACAATAATGCATGGTATGGCTATAAATGTATCGTACAGTAAAAAATACAACAGCAGCTTTTGGCTACTCTTTAACTTGAATTTGTATATTATACCGTATACGCATAATCAAGAGTCAGAAAGCAGCCAGCAAACCTCTGACTTGACTTATGTGAGTCATGTGAACAGGAGGAGGAACTTTTGGTGTAGATTCATCTATACAATGCTGAAAATGTAAACATGGTAGACGAAGAAGCAAAATTATAATTACAGGCACAGACCAGTTTTAAGGCATATACATATCAGTATTAGCAACAATGTGCAAGGTACAAAAAACTGAGCGGATGCATAAATAAAATATTCATACATGGACGTTTTGCAGTCAAATATATTTTCTGTACAGCCAAGTAAAAATACACGAGAGTATCGGTATATGTGAAAATGGAAATGATCATGATGATGATGATAAAGTGAGACCATTAGTAACCGCAGAGTATCAAAGACTCTGACACAACTTATTGAATTTACAGTCGCCCATTAGCATACATAAATGAGCAAGGTGCAGGTACATACATATTGTATATATACAGACAGATGAAGGAGAGAAGAAAAAGAAAACAGGCAACGGACGGAGATGCAGAGAGAGAGAGAGAGTAGAAAACATGATGGAACTATTTATCCATTCGTTTGTTCTCTAATCTTTACTTACCACTGCTTCTAACAGTTGAATGAGATGAGGGAGAGAAGCATTACACATTACACATACTTGGAGACCACTCAGCTGGCCAAACTGCATTTTTGCACATATTTTACAATATAATATTGAATGGTTAAAGTTAAACTTGGACCCCAGTTTGTTTTCATTTTGAATTTTGGTTAGTGTGAATTTCATCTCAGGTTTTGTTTTAGTCAGAGCCCAAAAAGTTGAAACTAAAAATCACCAATGGGCTCCGATTTTATGAGCACTTTCATTTGCGCACATCACATCAACATCCAATCCACATCATCATCAGCAAGCATCATAGTCGTCATCATTATCATCCTCATCTTTATATACAAAGATTTAAGTATATGCACAATGGACCAACTTACATTCATCTTTTATACGCATTACGTGGAATTTCTATGCGAATTATATAATACATAAACATGCATAATGTACTTGTATATGCATATCAATGTGATGAGATATGAATCAAGTCTCTTAAAACTAAGAACCATGGGCTATGAAAAATCAGAATGTGAAAATCAAAACAGCAAGAGCTGAGTAGCCCTGGACCACTATGCTCGAAAAACTCACCAGATGCTTTTGATGTTGGAACACAGATACCTACAAAAAATTAAAACGTTGGGCATCTGTGGCACAAATCCATGTCCATTTTCATGTCCATGTCCATGTCCAAATCGATGTATGTATATTGTATATGCATTGTACAATTCTCAGTATATATGTGTTTTATATGCAAATGTCCGATGATAAAACTTAAACAGAGTGTAGTCATTTGCTTTGCTCGCTCTACCAGCAGTACTTACAAAATACCAATACCAGTACCCTTCCATTTTTTTCTCGTGAATATTGCTATCGGCAATGAACGCATCTCTTTCTCTCTATCTCTCTCTCACCATTTCTCTCTCATTCGCTCTTTCACTCTCAATTTCTCTGTGTGCGCCAAGAGAGAAGACCGTTGCAAAAAATTAAGAGGGGAAAAAATTTCAAAGATTGAGACTTGCATTCAAATTTCCACAGGCAAACTGACTGGCTGGCTGAGTAAGTTTTGTCTTTGAATCCTCTGCTCCAGCATTTTAAAACATGCAAGAAAAAGCAAGAAAAAATTCATGAATGCACTTGTTCTCTTCCCCTTTTTCTTTATTCACATTTGACTTTTTTTGTATGATTTATAGAAGATACTGAAAAATAAAAAAATCCCTTATTTTCTGACTTTATCATTTTGAAAAGTTTCAGGTCGTCGAGGTGTCAACAGGATTTTTCTCCCTCCAAATCAAAAAAAAGTACAGAGAATTCCTAGTTGCTTTAAAAAACTGTTCCATTGACGGTAGTAAATAAAGAACGCCTGTGTTTTTTACACAAAATTGTGCTCGTCGTATAATGCAAACTGTATGTACACAAAGAATGGCTTGATCTCTCCGTCTCTTTGTAGCTGGATGTGAATGTGTGTAAAAAATGTGTGTAAGGAACTATTTCATCCACACCTCTAATTATTTCCCTTTTCTTAATGTGAAACGTTTTTGTGTGCATGCACACACTTATTCAACATTCACATTTGAAATTATTCTGCATATGTGCTTAAATGCAAATGGAATAAGAAGGAATTTGCTGAGATGAGCATGAAAATACGAGGAGATAGAGAGAAAGAAGGACTAGGGAAGGTGGAGAGAATTTTTCTCATTTTCATATGTCCTATAGTATTTACCTTTAGTTACATAAGGTGCATGCACATACATATGTATGCATCTACTCATTCTACTTGCATATTATACATACAGAGAATTTGGGTATGATGAACTCTTTATTCGTCTCCTCGTTTTCCTTTCCTTTGAAAGTCGTGTCTTGAGAGTCGCCCATGAATTCACCTGTTCATTTACGATATATTTGGAAGAGGAGCTCGGTTCAATTTCATTGGACTTTTTTCCTTTCTTCCCTCCAATTGTGAGGCCGTCTTTCGCTGTATTTTTTGGTTCCTTTTCCTTTTCTTCTTTTTCCACTTCCTTTGCTACTTTTCATCTCACACTCTAAAAAATCTTGCATACACGCATTCTCAATTCACAACCCAGACTCAGCACGATCTATTTAATCATGTGCATTATCCAGATCCAGAGAGATACACTGTGTATTCATGTATGTATACATACGAAACTTTAACTATACCTTAAAAACGAGGGACGAGAATGAAGCCTACAGTAAAAATGTAGAAACCTTTTCTAATACTCTCTCTCTCTATCTCTCTGCATTGTTCTCCTTTGCTTTTTATCTTTTCTCCTTGTCCTCTTTTTTGCGCCGTACGGAGACGGAAAAATTAATAAGAAATCCGGTCCTCTCCAACTCTGAGATTATCCCCGTCTTTGCATTTCTATTTCTACTTTTTGCCAAAGGAAAAAGTCCCAGAGTAAATACAGACAAGGCAAGAAGCAAAGGGAAGACGGAATGAAAAAGTAGCGTAAAACAGGATAAAAAGAGGAAGAGGAAATATTACATGAAAATGAAATAAACAAAAGACAGGTGTATGTATGTGTACAATTCTATGTAGGTATATGATGTGTACTCCATGTCTGTACCTACTACATATGTATGTGTGTTTTACGTCAAAGTAAGTTTATTAATATTTAGAATGCCGAGTCGGCATGAAGGGGATTCATTCATCTCCGTACAGTTTCTTTTTGTTGTATGTACAATGTACAAAGTAAAATATTACCTAGAATTTTTATCACAATATTCTAAACAAAAACTAAATCCTGCCGGTAAATATATAGGTACGTATTTATTTATTAAACTCCAGGAAATATGCTTATTTTATAAAATATTATATTAAATATCATAAAGTCACAATCATAATATTGTCATTTGCTGTCATTTTCATTACGAATTCATGTCCGCCTCTTCATTTTTTACCAGAAAATCCTGGAGGATAATAAATAAAAAAGTAGATTTCCTTTTTTCGTGTATTATACGTTATGCATACATTTCGTCTGTCTGCATCGTGTTTGCATCATGAAGATCTAATTCAGTTTAAAATTTACTATTAACAGAATCACAAAAACGAGATTCAAAAAACGTTCTACACTTTTTTGTTCGAGAAAAAAGCTATGTGTATATAATTGAAATTTACTAAATAGTTTAGCCCCGTTGTCACAAAGTTTAAAAAATCGAGCGAGTAAAAGTAAAAAGGTGAAAAGAAACTGCGGAAAATTCTTGGAAACTTCATGGATAGAGAATATCTAATTAGTCGGATGTCTAGCTCAGGCTAACAAGGGCCAAGTTAGATGCTAAATGGCCAACTCATGAACATCACAGTCAACATCAACATGAGCATGAGCACGATTATGTAGAGACATGTAAAATGTATGTAGGATGAAGGTGATTGCCATGTTGAAAAATCGTGGTCCATTCTCTTTCCACATTTGTTTATACACACTTTGTGTGTCTGTATAGCTAGTCATCGTCAAGTTTTGGACGTGTATGTATACATAGTTGATTCCAGACTCGTCATCGTCATCCTCATTTTCATCGTCTCGTCATCTTGTTGTGCACAACGTACAGAGCAAGAGAGAGAGAGAGAGTGAGCGAGATCCACCAACGAAAGTTGGTGGATCTCGGCTAGATATTTCTGTTTACCGCCTACATATATAAATGTATACGAAGACGTAATACTGTATTTTACAACACTCTTTATATTGTACTGCAGTATCTTGTATCTCTTTCGTATTATTACCGCTATTAAAAGTATAAAAAGGTGGATGCTAGATCTTGGATCTTGCTGTTGTTGGTGTTAGTGTTAGTGATGTTGTTAGTGTTGCTGTTGTTGCATACTGAATAAATGAAGAGAAATATGTAGGTAGGAAGGATCTTTCTGTGTATCATCATCACAGTGAAGATAGTACCGAGTCACCGTTGGACTTGTCCTTGCTCTTGTCGTCTACTTGGTCGTCATCTTGGTCATTTTATCGAGATGTCACTATAAAAACTTTTCCTCGCCCTCAGTCAGTTGGCCGACTAGGATGAGCTGGTATATGTATGTATTATGTATATGTATGTGTAGTTGTGACGGTAGGAAAGCTATAGTATAGAAAAGAATAGAAAATGTGTAGCCAGATATATTATAGCGTACATTGTATAAGAAAAGTGCCAGATCATATCAAAACATATACACATAGATATAAAAATAGCCGGCGTTCATCCAAGAAGATCCAGCGATTCGACGATCTTACGGCCAAGTCGCGTCGTCTTGTAGTTCATCTTGCAATCATGGCTCGTTTCTGCATTTTTCGACTTGGTCTGCCACTATCTTTCTCTCTCGCCCATTCGATTGAAAGGAGTCGTGAGGTACACAGGCACATAATTGTGTATATGTGCATGTAACTATGTATGTAAGTATACGAGATATGATTGGACTTGATACACAGTATATTGTAGTATACTTTTGTATTATGTATGTACACCAAGAGGTGAGGACAAACTCGGACAAGAAAAAGAAACGAGCTGGAGACCAAGTCACTTGCGTAGCTCTAGGATTTTTTTCATCATCTTGTGTTTCCTTCATAATATCCAATAAGTAACATTATTAGAATGGTTTTCACGTCCTTCCTTCGTCTCAAGCTAGAGTCTCAGCAGAGCTGGAACCTCTTTTCATTTTCTGCTTGATTCTGGAAGCTAAAGCCAACGCCAACGCCAACGCCAAAATCGACGTCTCCTGTTTCTCCTGCTGGCTTTAACTCTGGCTCCAGACCAGACCAGACGAAGCAAAGATCAGTTAGAAGCTTAAAGCAAGAAGGAAGGATGAAAGGTGAAGTGGATGAGTATAACTGACTGACTGACTGTGAACTGGGACTGGGACAAAAAACTGGAGAAAAACGGGAAACGGCAATGACAGCGAAAGACTGCCGGCAAGGACAAAAAATTGGAAGACAAAGACAAACTAACACATATACTCACATACACACACACATACACAACTTTTACTTTATTTCTATCTCATATTATATCGTCTTGAGTCTTCTTAAGTCTACTTTGCTCGTGATCCTTCTCTTGGCCTCAGTCCTATGTACGTATTCTCTCTCTTGAATTTCATCATCATCATCGTCTTCTTGTGTTTCTTTCCTAGGGCCAGACCAAGTTTTTCAGTTATTATGAGTTTCTTCTCACATCCCTCAAAAAGTGAGCATTGACTCGATTCCAACTCGAGTTGGGCTCAAGTTGGAGCAACTCAGCTCAAATCAACTCAACTCAACTCAACTAAAGTCAAGTCAGCCAGCCAACGAAGCGTCTTGAGCTTGATTAACGCGAAGCCTTCTTTGTTTTTACCGTCGGACTCTCAATTCATATCATGTCCGTCGTGATCACAGGTCGACTTGGACCTTTGTTTTTCTTCATTATCAGTATTATTATTGTATACTTTGTGTGTATATTTATTTACTACTCCGTTTCCAGTATAATATACACAATACATGTAAAATGTACCCAATAAAAATCAAGAGAATGTCATGCATTCAATACCAACTTCAAATTTAACTTACCGAAATCACGATTGTAATATAAAACAAGCCGATCTCGGCTCGTCGTACAACGATCAAAATTTCAGTGTCCTTGGATTGACTCTTCTCATAATTATCAGGAACAAATGATAGAGGGATAAACTTTCAATGTGTCGATACTACGGTTGACTCTAGGCCGTGACTGTTTCCTACCTAATCTGATCAAGTCCTCATTTGCAGCATTCATGTATGTATAAAATATAAATATTATAAGGAAGTCCACATACATCATGATCATAAGTGCTAAGCCGCTCCTTTCGTCGTCCTCTTGAAAAGAAAGATTTAGCCGGGAACAAAAGCGGCAAAATGTTATCCTCTTTTCCTAATACCGTATTGAGAGTTATGACGTCCCATTTGCAGGATTATTGGAAAATCTCTCACCTCAAGCGCCAAGTTTTATCGCATTTTCTGGAGATGCTCGTCATAGGCTCCGAAAATCTGCAATACAGAAACTTAGGCATTAACCAACTTAACGATCGAAACCATACAAATCAAACGTTCATGAAACGTTTAATTTCATTCTGTAATAATTTTAATTTTAATTACCATTAAAACATGTTGATCATTGAATAGACCGAGGAAAAATAGTAGCATAAATTTACTTATGAATATAGACTGTGTTATTTACGTTCATGCTTTGGCATCTACACGAAAAAGATTAGACAGGAGAAGCCTGGAAGGAGTTAAGATTCAATGCAAGGGACGTATAGGGATAATCAAGATGATGATGACGAGGCTGATGGCCATGATGAGAATGTTGTTGATGATAAAAGTTGTGTAATGAACGTGTTGAGGACCGTCGCAAAGGGCCAAAAGACGAGCCAGACAGATGGATAGTTTGAGACATAGACGGAAACCGAAACAGTTGTCCTGGATTCTCCGGTGTACTGAACTTTTCCAAGAAACAAAAGGAAAAGCCAGCTGACGTGACGTGATGACAAAACTAAAAACAGTCGGACGCACTCTCAAACTAACAGATACGATAGCAAGTAAATAAGTGGAGGGATGGGAATAACCATTGAAATAAAGAGAGACCATTTCGGCAAAAGCGGCAACGATTACGATTATCTATTTACCATTGAATCGACATTCTTCATCACCCACACCAAAGCACACCACAGGTACACCTTGTACAACTTCACAATCACAATATCAATCACAGTCACAATGAGCAATACAACACAAAAAAGTCATTCGATTCCGATGTTGTTTGATATGATGTGATGCGATGAGCAAAAGAACGGCAAAATGGGAAAAATTGCTGCGTATTCTTTGCACATACATATTACATGTACAGCTAATATAATTTCACACTATTTTGCTTCTATCCATTATCCGTTGCTCGCTAACGGAACAAAAAACAATTCATTCTTGTTACGTGAATTAATGTGACTGCGAAGCGAGCATTAAATCTTAAATTACAAGACAAAATTAATAGAAATAAAAAATCGGACATATTAATCATCATCATAATACAAAGTTCTCTCCGAGAATCTCTAAGTTAATTTTGCTATTTATTCAGGTACGGTATTGGAAAAACTCGGCAAGATGTTTTGTTTTCATATTTCCTTTTAAAGTCTAAAAAGGCCAAAAACAGTAAATATGTAATAATAAATAAAGGAAAATTGATGGAAACAAATGATGAACAAGAACATGACGATCGTCGTGGAATCAAGCAATGAGTTTTGATTGCTCCTCCGCTGATAAAATTACATCCTCTGACAATGAAATGATGTGTCTGGACTCTGGGCTCTGAGACCATCTTTGACCAAAGTAAGCTAAAAGTAAGCAGCCATCTGTGTATACATACATATAATCTCAATTTTTGGAGCTGTCACAATCCAAAGTGTGATGTAATTTCTCCCGTATATATACTCACAATAGAAAAACAAGAAGCAAGAAAACACCAAGAGTCTCAACACCATGGTCAAAGTCCTGGTAATTGTAGATGACGGTGATACAAAAAGATGGATGTATATAATTTTCTCCTCTCGAAGTGGCGGTTGGCTGGTGGTCCATCATCATCACCGTCGTCGTCATCATCAGCCTCTTGAACATCCGCATCAGCTCCTTCTTCTTCTTCTACATCAACAACATCAACTTGAGCATCAGCATCAACATCAACACGATCAACATGAGATGAAGGGAAACTTTAAGACGTCGAAACAAATAAATGAATGGACGGGCTTTATGGATGATGATGATGATGGGTTGATATAGAAACTAGAAAAATGTTGAGGGCTGAGCTGAGCGGGGCCATAATTGCAGTGGGAATTGCGGAAAACCGCAGTTCGACTCCATTCCTTCACTTTTTTATAGGAAAATGTCATCTATCCACATTTGTTTGTATGTACGTTATGTAAGTGTACAGTGCACATACATATAGTGTATACACAGCAATGGCAATTCCGTTGCCTATTATTACGATTTACGAGTGCATTAGATCTGAACTGCAAGAGCCTTGGAAATCACAAACAATCAGAGAAAAACTCCTGCTTTTATTCGAAAACTATTCTCCCTATTTCTACCATATTTCTAGATAGACACATGTACGATTTCTGTATACGTCTTTGACACGATTCGATACTGGAATCTCGAATGTGTCAAGTAAATATGTATATATATTGTATATTGTATATGCACAGATGCTGCTTGCATGGATTTTCGATTCGGAAAAATGCACACCTAGACATAAAACCTGTGTCGTCTTTCAATTCGCTGAACTGCAATCAAACTCCAGATTGAACACATTGAGGCAAAAACGTGGTGGTTGTTGGTTTCATCGACGAACAATGACGAGGGGTGGAACGGAATCATCGAAATGCGTGCAAGTGAGGGAGTGAGTGAGAGAGAGAGAGACTCATCAAACTGGCGTGCAAGTACATACATATTTATGTATGTACGATGTACGTGCAGACGTCAATGCATGGTTCACAGGAGTAGCATCATGGGCCACACCAAAAAACACGGGAGAAAGAGCAGACATTAAAAGTTGGAAACCACGAGGGGGATTCCAATTGGATTGTGATGGTGATGGTGATTGGATTGGATTGCTTTGGAAAAGTGACGAGTGACGAGCCAAATGACGTTGTCATTCCTTATCGTCCTCAATCTTGTCTTTGTGTGTGTATGTATGCGTCCATGTTGTACATTGTACATATACCATACCACACGCCATGTGCACTGTGAATTTACACTTGGCATGACTTGACTTGGATTGGGATTCCTCACATGAGTGAACTGCATTTCATGTCATTTCATTGCATTTAGGTTTTCAGCAACGGAATTCAATTCGCTTCTCTCTTTCTCTCTTTCTGCTTCTTTGGCATTGAAAACTGATCGAATGCAGGCATTCAACATTCCAAAAGGTGCTATCGAGTTCAAGCTTTTGAAACTTTTGATGTCAGCCTCATGTAAATGCATAGTTGTGCAACAAATTTTACCGCAGCAATACATCTTGATTATAATTTAAACATTAATAATAGCTTTTCAAATAACTAACAAGCTAGTTTACCCCCATTAATCTTTAATTAATCTTAATCCATACAATAAAAATGGGCATTAACTGTAAAACAGAAACAGTATGTGTATGACAATTAGGTCTTTTTCACTTTATGAAAATCTATCGGCATTTACAGTAAAAGAAGGAGAGATAAAAAGAAAATGTGTTAAGAAATTAAAGTAGGTAGGTGTAATAATTAAGAGCGTACACACTACAAACCATATCTACGCTTTGCTCATTTAACCTTCCGGAAGTCTTGAAGCAACAAGAATTTCACAGTACAAGTGGAATGTATACATACATACATATGCATTGTAATTTGCGTGCTGACGCGTTTTTTGTTTGACTACTGCCGTGTGTTCAAAAGACGACACACATACATAAGATACATAAAGAGAACACAGAAGCCGCAGAGACTATAGCTCATTTTGCTGAGCTCAGCTTTGCTCAAGTTGAGTTGAATCTAGTCGAGAGAATAAAGATAGACAAGACAAGGTGTAATCTATAATTGTATATTATATGGTAGATGTTGCTGTTGTCGACAACATAATCATAATGATAATAATATAACATCATACAATATTACACACCGAGAGATTCCGCAAGATTGCTTGATGAATGAAAGAAAGAAAGAATGAATGAAAGAACGAGGAGAGGAGCAGGTATGCATGTATGTATGTATCTATGCCAGGAAAGAGTCAGAATAGCTCAAGATGACCCACAATGCATAATAATAATATATAAACCTTTCCTCACCACGTAATTACGCACTTGAGATTGTGAACAGTGTGAGTTACTGCACTCAAATAATCAGCATGTACACTGAATACTTAATGCATATTTACATGTATGCACACACAAATGCTGCTCTTGACTTTGCATATTTCTATTGTTACATCACATCATGATGATGATATTATATTGGCAACATAAATATACGGATACATACATTGGAATCCACATGATAATAATGCATTGTACAATACAATATATTGTCAAGAGTCAAGTCAACACATACATACATACATACAAAGCTTGGAATAATTCACCTCATTCGCCCACATCTAGTGTCTTGAGTCTCAAGTCGTCTACTGTGCCAGACTAACCAACAAAAGGGCAAAATACTCTTCTCTGTGTTCTCGTCTTTTATTTCTTCTCCCCTTAATTTTTAATACATTATAGAGTACAGTTAGAGACATGAATGTGAACTTTGATAACATGGCTCACTCATACATAAATAACATGGAGAAAAAATAAAACGCATGCAGGTTCTGTTTGTCTACTATCTGCGTGTATGTACATACTTCTTACTTCTTATGCTAGATAAAACTACATACAAAATGCCAGACAAAAAAATCCACACATATTATTTATACAGCAAATAAGTGCAAATTCTGATGCATGCAATGTCTACTTTTTTTCTTCGTCTTCTTTTTCGTCTACCTGTCTTGATCTGATCAGATCCATTGAGGAAATAAATAACGCACATATAATACACACACTTCTACAACCGAACCAAACACAATGCGTCTTCTGTCTAGTCTAAATGCAAATGTTTGTATGTGCGTCGGCACCAATATTATTAGCATACGTGTATAGTGTATACTGCACAAATACATGTTATACAATGTATTCCAAATCCTAACACTCAATGGACTTTTCATCGTACACATTTTACTGTAATAGTAGGAATATTGGTAATAGTATTATTATAATGTTATTAATATTATTATTAGAGGTTAAAACTTGTACCGTTCAAGTGCATTTACCTCTATCGCCGCACTACTATAATCTACATATTATTATATATTGTATGCAGTATGTTTCAGCTGTAGAGAACATAACATAACATAACATGGATGAAGATAAAAAACACGTTCACCATGCTGCTGGTGCTGATGCTAAAGCTGTGTGCAAATTTATTCAAAAATATTTCTCCTGGCTTGTCTTCACGTTTAGACAATATTTATAAGAAAAGGTGTATTTTTTTATGCGATACTCTCAAGCCGTTCGTGAATAGAATAAATATCTGCACATCTTCCCGTATAATATTAAATATTATACGTGTACAGTGTACATGTATCTGTATCTGTATTTATTCATCAAGTTGAACGTTGAGCATTGGTCGTTGAGTCTCGGGTTTAAGAGTATATATGTGTGCATAAAAATCCGCACAAAGGTTTTATTGTCTCTACGCCTTTCGTCGCACTCTTGAGCCCCAGGCTCAAGAGTAATGCAGGGCATTTTTGTAAAAGTGGTGTGTGAGAATGCATGTACTTGTATGTACATGAATAAAGTACATATCAAAGGAGCGAGCTGCTTAGGCTCTTCCGTCCTGCATATTGCATATCTAAATAGTTACAACCAGCTTCAGCTTCCAGGTTGAATGTCACCGTCATTAAGTGTGTGACTCTTGATGTTAGTCCGTGTGCATGTGAATGTGTACATAAACAAGCAATGTCAAGCCAGGCCAAGTTCACATGAGAATTTTGTAGATACATCTTGAATCTTATCCGAACAGCAATAAAAATAACAATATTAATGGTTTAAATGCTGCATAGGCATTAGGAAGAATTTTCCCATGTACCTTTAATTCTTAGTGCACATGATGTGTATATTAAACTGTGGATATTTTCTTGCTGTGTTTCTTATTCTTGTTCTCCCCTTGTTCCGGTTTACAAAGAGCTGAATTTTAAATTCGAAAAAATCATAATTAATTACTCAACCTTATCGTATCTCATGGTGCAAGTTGATATTGCTCCGTTGTTACATATATGTTGCAAACATGTTCATTTCCAACTTTTTAGCAGCACACACTTGAAGAAGGCATCGAGCATTTGAAGAGCTGACGATGTGAAATTACGTACACAACCGAGTATAAGTAGGAAAAAGAACAAGTCGAGTTATAGTTGTGTAGAGTCGAGTGACAGGAAAGTAGGTAGTCGTAGATGGCTTAGAATATGTCAAGAAGGGGAAAACAGTGAAAAAACTGTTTAACTTTTGAGTTTCCTTTTGAGACAAATCACACACATTCGTTCTTTGTCGTGTATTGTAAATATTGTACAATGTAATGTTATTCAATATACATAATATGCAACACGATACAAGACAAGGCATAAGCACATACATAATACATGATACATAACAATATGTACTAAGGAATAACATAATATACATTACACATCATACTTTTCTGCATACATGTATCAGATTATTGTAGCTCACGCGATGGAAAATGTCCCAGAAATTCAGCTACGGCTACAGCTACAATTCAGCTCAGGTGGTAGTCGTAGACGAATGCATGGAAGTTGAGAAAAAGCGGAGTTCACATGCGTAACCTGTATCAAAGTCGGATATGCAGGAGCTCTGTAGCCGCTTTAAAAATATTACATATTTTACAGCATAAACTAAGTTCATGCACGTTGTACACATTTATTACACATTAACCTCGAACACTCACATCCTGACGTAAAAGTACATAATAAATAAGTGTACTTTTGTAATGCAAAGAAAACACATGCATACATTTTAAGTTTTACTGCTGACTCCAAGCAAAAAGTATGTATTAACTATTCAGGTGAAATTTTAAAACTTTAAAACAGGCTTCATAGAGCAGACGGATCCAATAAAATTTTCAACCACCCAAAATCAAATTGCACGCTACAACTAGAATAGGAGCGTAATACCATGTAAAAGTCGTCATTAAAAAATGTGACGTCTGACTATTGGCTAAAACGCTCGTAGAGAAACAAATTACGGCTGCACATACATCAAAATATATGACATGACATGACATCACATACATTTCCATGGGTTGAAAAGGTTAGCTCAAATATCAATTAGATACGAAAATAGAAATAGAAAACGGCAAATATTTTGCTTGTGTATGTATATGCAAGGCGTACATACATGCATGCATACATATGTTTTGATTCAATAAGTGCATGTACTCACAATAAAAGTCGTCACCCGTCAGCACCAGCAGAACCCGCACACACACACACACATGCTCACAGCCGATTAGGAGTTCAAGTTGACCACCGTTTATTCAATCTAGTCTAATGTAGCATTATGTAACAATGTATAATGTATAGTATTGGGAGAAGCATTAAAGTCTACAAGGAAATTCGATGCAACTTTCCACACACAATTTGAGAGTGTACAATGTACGTAGTACGTAGATATACCTACCTGTACTGATATACATGCGTATATGGAATTCATTGAATCGACTAAAATACAAAACAATATAATGGAACATAATGCGATACCGTAGAGTAGAGACTAAAGAATGGGACACAATATAATATAATACAACTGCCACTCACGGTGGGTAACGAGGAGGACGAGAAAACAAAAAGCTTATTTATTCCACGTCTATTGGCTTTGAATGTGTAAATGTGCTTGCCGTGTTGAGTTGAGTTGAGTTGAGCTGAGTGACGGAGAGTCGCAAAGTGCACGCGGCAAGTGAAACCCGCCGAGCAAAGAAAGAAAGAGGTCCCCAACAGCTCCAATACTTTGTTACTACTTTCCTTTAGTCAAGTAATATCTACAAAATAGCAACCCAACACACATACACACACAAACTCATTGAATTGATATTCTCACAATGTACATATGTAATCCTTTGGAAATTAATGCTCATAACCATTTGGAAATTGCGTGCACACTCTCCGTCTCTATCCCGCTCCGTCCACCATTATCATTATCATCATTATTATTATCTTCAACATTATTATCATTATTATTATTGCTTTTTATATCGAGGAAACAGTTACAATAGATTAGTGTATAGCTCGAGCCTCGATTTATATCAAATACCAACATTTTATTTCTCTCTCTCGCAACTTTCTATAGAATATTATCATGATTATTACTACTTGCTTGGTACTCGTCTCAGCTCTCCATTCATTGAAAGAATTTAATACAAAATATATCAGTACAATACATACACATTACACATAATGTAGAAAATATGTATAAGAAGCGTCGATGAGGACTGATCGATAAACTTGATTTTTTTAAACCGGTACTTTTTCATCGAAAAACCTCTTCAAGCTTTCATTCGTTCACGGTGTATTGTATTGTATGTTGTGCTTTTTTTCTACCCTCTCAATTTAGGCTTGTGTACTTTTCTTTTCCCGTCTGTATTACACATTCTGGCTGTACATATGTACATAATGGACGTATTTGTATTCACATATTGTATATTATTATTGTTGTTACTATCGATATTTACTATAACATATTGAACACTGTACAAATCTTCTCGAGCCACTGGTCTTGTCGTTTCCATCGTCCTTCTTTTTCATTCTCAATCAATTTTGGTTTTGGGGAGCTCCGCCAATAAGCAAAGTTCTCCGGCGCCATTCATCTTGCCAGGAGCTAGTCAGACACAGTCAATGCCACACCGGCCACAGCCACACGCACACAAAACAAAATATTGTAGCGAAAGCAGTCAACAAACATATACGGTATACATACATACATATATTATACGACACTAGACAGTATTTGTGTGTATTACCAACAACTATACAACACGGAAAGCAAAGGCGAATAAAATAATTATATTGCATTTTAAATTTTCAACAACAAGCCGAGTTCAATACAGTTGATGTCCTCGCTCCCGAGAAACTCGATTCATCCACCTATTTGCCTTGTTTTCCTGTTGGTTATTTCATCAATTCTTGAGTGACTACCTTACTATCTTTACATACATCTACACTAGTTTTGTCTTTTGTCCTGAATTTTGTGACAGACTGGAGGCACCAAACTACACTTTTGGTCTTCATACCTATGAGTAAACTTTATTGATTCCGACGCTGATATACATTATGCATTTAATGCAATTTAGGCTTAAAAGTCTATAAATCCCGCCAATCCAGAAAATTCAGAATATTTATATCTGTATATACACTTTGTGGAAAGATTTTTGCTGTATTGACTTGACTTGTGGAAATTATGACGTGGAAAATTAATTGCAATTTCATGATTTTTCCACATGAGGAAACAGTTTGGGCAATGCCATATAAAAAGCAGAGAGTAAAGGCGGGAAGGATAATTAAGAAGCCAAACCGAAAACGAAACCAAGCTGGAAATGCATTAGAATCTTTGCATATACCAAAAAATATACATAGATATCGTACCTACATTTGGTATATGGGAAACCGGCAATAATAACAATGATAATCTTAATAGTTCTAACTGGAGCAACGGAAGCGGAGATTGGATATCCGAGAAAATTCTCCAGAACGTTATACTGTATTATCACATACGTATGTAAAAGTATAAGTATACGTGCAATGCTCAAGTTGGATTCAGCCGAGTCTTCCACATTGGATGTTTTCCAAGTTAAATAAGTGGAATAAGAAAGTCTCCTGGAAAATACTTATAAATGTCTTGTCGTCTTCGTCTTCCTCAACTCTTGCTCCGTGTCGCAAAGTTTGTCGATTTACCTTAGGAATTTAGAATAGACATAGAAATAGAAATAGAGAGAGAGAGCGACAGAGAGAGAGAGGCAGAGTAAAAGAAAAGAGAAAGCGACTTGGTTTAGGGTTTAGGTCGATGTTCACAACTTTTCTCTCATTTCCCAAGTCACTGTATTTTATCCACAATTTCCCTGCTCCCTTCCCATCTAGAGTCTGTGAAATCGAGACTGCACATACGTATATATGTATACATGCATAGAGGGAACAAAGGGACACGGCAAAGGAAAAAGGGAAATGGCAAAGAAGGAACAGAAAAGGCAGGAGGAAGGAAGGAGAGAAAGGCCGTGAGGACATAATGAAGACAAGCCGGTATTCATCGTCGTGGATATAAAAGTCGAAATAAATACGCTTTTAATTGAATCATACGGAATTAAAAGTAACTTGAAAGTTTCTCTCTCCCTCTCTCTCTTCCATTCTGCTTTTGCTTCTCTGAATCAGCACAAAGTCTCTCTCTCATGAGTGAGTCCCGAGTTTCCAAACTAAAGTACGCCACGACTAAAGTAAGACATTCACATTCACATCCACAAAATTCTCAGCTTGCCGCTGGTGAGCCTGATTCTACATCTCCACGAGGAATCTCTGGTTCTAGTTCTGGCTCTGGCTCTGACTCCAACTTCAACTCCTCTGCATGACTCTGACTTGGGTTAATATGAGAATGAGGAGGCGGTTGAATATTATCCAAGGTATATTGTACAATACATAGTACATACTATAGCTATACATACATTATACATAGATGAAAGTGCTCTGCTCTGGATTCTGGATTCCAAAAGCAAAGGCAGTCATACTTGTACATTGTACATTATACATGCATGCATACATATACATTTACATTAGGTTGAAAGCTCATGAGAGGAGGAGAGGAAGGTCCAGATTTTACTTTGATATCAAGTCCACCCACGCACAAAGTTGAGGTACACGTCTCATGCTCACAATCACAGAGTGGCTGCACGCTGTCAGAGGTAACTAAACCAAGAGAGAGAAAGCAAGCTCTCATAATATCCGCATTTCAGCAGGATTCGGAATAATGATGAAATCCACCCCCTTTTCTCTCTTCAACTCTCCCAGTACTTCAGACTCCCGAGAATCGAGCAGAAAGAGACTCGTTCTCCATGTATATATTTTCAGCGGAAATGGGTAACATAACAGCACCAACACAAACACAGATATAACAATTCACTCAAAAAACTGCTCTCGTTTTTAATTTCAAAAACTCTTACCGCCTCCACTTTACTCCTAAAAGTTGATCAAGCTTGTTGTTATTATACGCTATATACTGTACATACAGTTAGGAATGTGTGAAATGATACAACAATATTTACCATATTAAATATCAAAGAAAATTGGTTTGTGGTGAAATGGGGAAAAGTCATGCTTATTATACATATGTATTTATATCAGTGTGTATATTGGTATAAAGTTGAGATGGAATTGAAGTTGTGATATAAGCCCACGCGCCATTTTTTAGTTGGCAAAAACTAGGACACATGCAGGCATATTGAGTAATAATAAAAATGATAATCATTTAATTAAATACTACATTCGTACTTCACAGTTTATGTTCTGTTCCCACCAAAGTTGCAAACTTTTATGGGAGAAACATGGGAAAATATGTATAGAATCAATTATTTATTCTTTATTTGTCCGTGTGTTTGAGCTGAGGGGAAGTTGTCAACACACCATGCCATGTAAAAATCTTCATTACTTCTGCCACACTGTGTAAATACAATGAACGGTGTTGTCTTTGCGCAAGAAAGATACAGACAGAGACAGACAGACAGATACGAGTTTGTCAGGTGGGACGTGGGATGAGTTCAATTCCAAGTTGAACATTGAGGTCTGTGTTCTGTGTTCCTAGTTTTCGACTTTGGTCTAGATGTATGTATTAATACAACGAATCCAACTTTCATTTAAATTCTTCTCGTTCTTGTTCTATCTCATCATTTCATTTGTGAGTGTATGTGTGTGTATATTATGTACATATATATGTTGGGCTTTTGAAAAGGGGGAAAGTTTTATAAAGTTTTATTCCCTTTTCTTTTTCTTTGTCTTGTTAGGCTGCTGGATTTTATAATTTGAACAAGGTTCGAGTTTTGATGAGGTGCTCAACTTGGTATTCGCATTCGCATTTGAATTCGAATTTGTCTTATGGCGTATTTTCTATCTTATGTGCGCTCAAGGAAGACAAAGACAAGTCAAAATACACAAGACAGAGTTTATGTTGGCTGGGGGTTGAGTTTTGAGTTGGCTCTCAAAAAAGTTGCCGAGTTTTACATGTGAAATGTGATTTTGAACTCGTAACGGTTGCTTTTCTTTCTTCCTGTTCATGTGGATGTTGATCGAACGGGGACAGTCAGTAAGACAGAAGTTGGAGAAAGCATAGGAGAAAATCAGATTTGTCAACGGAGGAAGCTGAATTTTGATGTGAATGACGCCGATGCTGATGCCATGGGATGTGCTGGTGGGTCAAATGAAAACAGAAAACACAAGTTTTGCTCGTCTTGCTTTTAATTAAAATCCAACTTGGAATTATTTGTCCAGAGCAGAATCTTCTTATCAAAACAAAATTGTTTTCCTTTTCAATAGGACTTTCCCCCAAGGCTGGCAAAACAGGCATTGGAAGAGCAATAGCAATATGTACATAAAGATAGGGAAATGGAGAGAAATATCCCTTGTAAAAACAAGGGCGATGAAAATGACAATATGTTTGTAAACCCAACATTCCCAGTAATTGTGTGTGTTGTGTGCATATGCTTTTACATCTTGGGGAAAAGCACTCCGCCATTCACCGCTCCGTTTCCATCTTTTGCTTATTCATTCTTTCTTTATTCTATCCATCCATCCATCCATCCATTCACTCAGCCAGCACCAGCTCAATTTCAAAATTCAAGTTACACCAGAATATAATGAAGTTTCTTGCTCATTTTCCGGCTCCTCTCCCCCATAATAAATGATAAAAGTCTAAAGTACAGGATGAAAGTGATGAAAGTGCGACCATCAGAATCACCATCACCACCATTACTATTTATTATTTATTAACAAGCACTCCACTTTCTTGTCTTGTCTTGTCTGCCGAAATGAGCGTCAACATCAGCATCAAGATTAACATGGATGGCTGAAGGAGTGAAAGAACGAAAGAAGGAAAGAAAGAAAGAATGATGATGAGAAGGAAGAGAGAGCTGACATTGTCATCATTGTCTAAATGTGAAAGACAACCTAATGTTATGACAGTCATTTGACTTTGAATTTGAATTGAGAATTTTCGCAAAAGTTTTAGTTTATTTCTGTACTTGTACTATATTATATTATGTCAGTAGTTAGTTAGCTGTATCTGTATTCTGTATATGTATAGGCAAAGTTGAAGTGGAACTTAAATTGAAAGTTGGTGTCCTGTCCTGTTCCGTCCCTCTTCTTGTACTTTGTTGTCTTTTTGCCTGTATAATATGTATTTACCTCCCGGCTGGTGACTCCTGATAAGGAATTATTCAACGTTAACTACCCTCAAAGTTTATAAGTTGGATGGATTGGCTTGGTTTGAGGTCTCTGCCTTCTCAGGCTTCCTCTCTCTTTCTCTCTCTTCCCTCCAATTTAGGTATGCATAAGTACATGATGCATAATACTTAATTGCAAATAGTACAGCAGTGGGCTCAAACTATGTGTATATGTACAATGTACAACCAGTTAAAATAAAGTTATATGGGCTCTTATTATTGAAGACAATGTATCTTTGAAATACACACGTAATACAAGCAGACAATGGACCACGGCAAAAAGGCGAACCACATTTCCAAACCTTTTTGCTCTAAAATAGTTGGACAAGAGGGTGGCTCAAGCATTAACCCTTAAAAGTTTTAAAGTTTTAGCTGCCTAGTATACATGTGTACACTTTATACTGTATATGTAATGTCATAGATTGGCCTGCATATCAAAACATTTTCATTGTCAAAAAACTATATCCGTACAAAAGTTGGACTGTATACTAAAGGCAGACGGAATATATATATTCATTCTTAATCAGAATCTACCTTATAAATGCAAAGTTGGTTTCAACTTTTGTTGTGTTGGCTCCACTACTTTTAATTTGATAAGAAGCGCACAAGAGAGCGTAAGGGGAAAATTCAAAGTTGGAGGCTTCTTTTTCTTTCAATTGACTAGCAACTGGCTAAACTTTACGAAATATTGGCTTCCGTGTCACATTGTCACGTATCCACTTTTATTGTACAATAATACATGCAATGTGTATACAGTACATTGGGTAGATGCTAGAAAAAATAAATTTTTTGGCTTGAAATCTATAAATTATATCTCTGTTTGAACTTTTAGAACTCACACGAGTTTTCCGAATCAAATAATGTCGATGGTAAAATTGATACGTACAAAAATTAATGCATCTCTCTATCGTGAATAATGGAGAATAAATAATGCAATGTTTGTATTCAAATGATTTGAAGTAACTGTCACATTCTCCCCGTGTGCTAAGATGATGTCGATATGACGATACAATAACAACAGTAATGACAATAACAACGGTAGCTACAACAAACATAACAAGAGAAAGAACAAGAAGGAAGAAGACGACGACGAGCGGTGACAAGAAATTAAGAGCCAGTCAGTCGTTGGACCACCAAACAAGGCAAACACTCATTTGCCACTCTAATTTGGAACGACACAAATGTTTGACTGTGGCAAAAGGAAATACGTATACATATATATGCACTTCGGTATCAAGCAGTTCCAAAAAGGAGCAAAGATACTTGTATTGTATGTACAGTTGTACACATACAAATGGAAGAACCACACAAATTGTTGGTTCTTTGCTTGTCTGGTTGTAGATAGTTGTTGGTTTTGTGTTTGTCTTTTTCTTCGTATTGATATTATGTAGTATTGTCGTTAATAAAATACACGATACACCGTAGAATTGATTTCCAAGCATTACCATTATTGTTTGCACAGTGCCGGCGCGCCGGTCGTTATATTTATTTATTGTACGTACATTACACAAACAATATTATGCGAACAACGTTGTTTCACCATTTTCAATGACTCTGCCGTCCGTTTTGTCTTTCTGCAGTTCACCTGAATTTATCACACGGGGAGACCCAGTGAAAACCAAGACAAGAAAAGTATGTATGTATAGCAAACCTTTCACTTTGTTATTTTGTTTCGTTTTGGGGTATTTCAACGTTTGTCGTTTGATTTATTTCTTCGTCGATTCCCCTTAATTGCCTCAATTAACTGGAGGAAATCATCCGTCCCTCTAATTATTACCCAACAGTATATGGTTATGGTAAGCTTGCAGCTCGTTAAATAACGGTTAGCACTCTGTGTACAAATGCACAACTAGGGTCTTGCTGTATGGAAAAGGCATTCAAAGAATTGTTCTGACTATGGCTCTAACGCTGACATGACATGACAGTCAAGTATGGTACTATACACAAACAAGTGTTGTACAAAAGAGAGTTTCTTCAAATATTCTCGCTTCTGCTCTTTGTCTATTGTTGTGCAATATACTGGAGCCCACCCTGAAGTCTGGGCGCAGGAGAAAAATTCCAGGAATATTCCCTACACACTTTTTTCTTTAGTATAGACGTCTGTTTTAATTTACCTGAATCAAATCCAATTCTATTCATTAAATGCTATAGTTGTCTATTCCAAGCTATGTGACTGCTCAAAAAACGAGGAATCTGTAATTAAAATGAAAGGGCACTGTTTTGGCTAATTCGTTGGAAAATGCGATTTGTGTTTAGCTTTAGCGACAAGCTGTATAAAGTAAAAAAGAAGCTGATGCTAGAAAATGCTAGTAACGCTTCCGTATTTCTTGAATATACATAGAGACTTGAGATAGTCGCTTGCCGATTGTTAATTGTCGATGAAAAATGAATGAATGAGGATGGCTGAAGCTTGAGTGCTGGGGGATAATTAGCGAATAAGCTGATTTTTATGTATGTAAATTCCCAATTGCAAGTTGAATGCGTGAAAAATGTTGAGGTGATGGGAAAAACAAGGTAGCATATGCATCCTGGTAAGAGAATGGATTTTAAGTTGTAAGTTGTACCTTATGTCTCTCTTTCTCCTATAAAACCTAATGTGTTTTCATGTGACAAAATGCATGAACGTTTGTTGCTCATTTAAATCGTGCCTTGACTCAGTTTAATCACCAAAATTGAAATTACACGCTTGTCACTGCAACTCACGTTGAAATGAACACTATCCGCCATGACTTTGATAAATCAATAGAAAAGCCCATGTGTAGTGTTTAGTGTATGTACCATTATCTCTCTCACTCACTCTCGTTCAAGCCCAAACAGAGGCTCTTTCTCTCTGTAGTTAATTTGGCGAAGAATGAACAAGATCTCTATTCTTGTCCTGTATTGAGCCTCTCAAACAATCCCTCTTTTCCTAGAGACCTCACATCCGCCCTTGCCTATGTATGTATATTTGTATACACCCGGGGATAATGGAAGACATTACATTGCATTACAATCTATACTGCTAACTTGATACAATGTGAATCCCAGCAAATGGCAGTTTTTACGCTCTTCTACAATACATACATACATACAAACAATCTGCAACGTCTAAAAAACATTCACATACATACATAATATGTACATGTGAGCGATCATTGTGTCATTTTCCTCAGAAAGATAGCAAGTGAAACTGACAAAAATGTTACACTCGGCAGATTCCAATTTTCACTTTGCAGCTCTTGGAAATAATTGTGAGCATTTCATATGCATACATACCATGGAAAGAGAGGGTAAAAACAGTGAGGAGGGCAAGATACCCAAACATCAGAATACGACTACGATACAAATTACGTTATGAATCGTGCACCATATCGAAGAAAATGATGCACCGCGTTAGCAACACTGACAACTGACGTTTTGTTTTTCTACAGCTAAAGGAGGTACAAGGTACATACAGTATGTAGTTTATGTACATGTCAGCTCATGTCATGTCATTACCATGCTCATTCATCAAATTACACACATGACTCCGACCTCGGAATTCGGGATGTGAGTTTTCATCTTGGCGAATTATCTGCACTGCATAAGTAACTGTACTAGAACATTGTGTATACACTATACACAGTAGTTATCTATACAAAGGGAGCGAGGAAATCCGAGTGCAGTGACAGATACAAATACTCGTTGTGCAAAATCGCTGCAAATTCTCGCTTGCTCAATCACTGGTCCACCCACAGCGTTTGTCACTCCATTTGTATTTTAAATCGTAGGGTATAAATTTGTATTTATGCATATGTCACGCGTGCTCCAGTCTCAATTCCAGAGTTTGGAACTTTACATTTATTTCATTTCTAAGGGTATCTTACCATCAAACACTGCACAAACACAAATATCTATAATCTATGGCATACGTAGATCCATCCATACCCCCATAATTGTGCATTGTACATACAACAAAATGAACATGTGTGAGGACGTGAATAGAGAGACGGGATGAAATGGATCCCACATACATAACACATGATACAATTCAATGGATGCATTATGCATATAGGCATCTATATATTTATTCTACGTAGAATTTAGAATACTTGGAATAGATCCTATGTATTACTTTCAAACTATTGACATGTGTGGGAATGTATACACATAGATATACGTACGTACATACATGTGTAAGTTTGTGAAAAAGAGGGATGGGAGGCGATTAGGAAACAGCACGCGTGCACTCCACTGACAGTTGAGAGTTGAGGTTGTCGGATAATTAAATTAGTTGAGGCGGTCTGAATGGATTTCAGGGGAAAAAGAACAAATACAGTCTAATTACTCATAATGGAACCCCCACCCGAAATCACTAGGGCAGAGGAATTTAACAAGACTCTCAGCTCAATAATTCTAATTCTAATTCCAATGTCGATCCCCTTTTCAGCTTTAGTTATATCCAGAACTTTAGCTCCAGTTTTTTAACTTTCTGCACACTTCTTCCATGTATTTGTATGCACTTGTACATGACAATATTCACTTTTTTAAACACAGATCAATTTCACTAGAAAAGTAGAAAATCAGGCCAAAAAACTGCAACATTCCATAGCAGTAATATTCAATATGCAAATATAAAAATCATAAAGCATAAGCGCATTCGCGAAACAATTCTTATAGACTTGTGGTTTATTTTATCACGAAGCCAAAACCAAAATCGAAATTCAAATTCAGGTTCAAGGATTTCAGCTCAAGGATTTTAGATTTTAGCCAGCATTTCGTTTTGATTCACGTTGTTCAATGTTCAATATTTACGTTTGATGTTCAGTTTTCCGCCGTGAACGTGTTAATAATAATGGTAAAGGATAGAGAGGTGAAAAGTATATATGTTGTACTCCGAATATGCGGTATAGTTTATGGTGACAGATGAGGGATTTGGATTTCACAAGTAAATGCGCAGTGCAAGTAGCTTGTGGCCTAAGCGGATATTGATAGACTCAGGCTGGATAGATAAAATGAGGGTAGGAAGAAACCAGATTCATTTACTCCGGTTAATTATTGGAGAGAAGTACAATTTCAATTAACTTTAGGGTTCCATTTAAGCGCTCCGTCAAATATACCGATCCGCAGCTTGGAATCCTTCACTTCTTTAGGATCGCTTCTTGCTCATTTCCATCATCATCCAATCCTCTCATGTTTACTTACTCAATAGTTATATGAAAAACCAAGCCATCAGTTCTCGCAGTCTTCATACGTTCCGCTACTTCTCTCTTTTTGTTTTACATCCTATTGCAATATATCTAATATAGGTTTAAGACACTGCATAGGTATGAGCATATATAATGGTAGTGCTCAATGCATAATAACTGTTCTATATGCCACATAACTTCTAAAATTCATTTTCATTCTCATTTTCCAGCTTGATTTCATTTCTTCATTGACTATTGTACAGGGCTACCAAAGGATACAGATTTGAAGTAAAACTATAATACAAACTGCACCCGTATCATCATCGTACTTTCTCGTTTTAAACAGCATAATAAAAGATGAAGCAGAGGAAGAGAGGAAAAGCAGGGCACAAATCGAAATCAAGGGTACATTTTCTTGAATTCAAACTAAGGTGGCTTTTTTACCCTGTATATTACATAATAATGGTTCAATGTTGATATACCTACAAAATAAATGTGACAGAGGATCTGGGCTAGTTCGTGCCGAGAAGCGGAAGCAACTATGAGTATCAAAATTAGATGGATAGTTCTGCAAGCTAATGATTTAACTATGTATAGTAGCTTAACAAAGAAAGCGGCGCATAGAATCGAGCATTGCAGATTATAAGAAGCAGACGAGATTTCACACTGAACGTGGACATGAAATTGAACCAGAACATAGATACAATATCATACCATATTATGAAACGCCCTGCATTAGTTGTGCATAATATTCACCCATATTTTCAATTTTCGACTATCCAGGAGGCAACAGCTTATTTACTTTGTGGCGAGCCGATGTAACACAATGTTGATGCGGATCAATTTGCCGTTGGATTTTGGAATCAGCCGATAACGTATATTTCAAGCTAATCAGTATCAGGAGGTAGCAAGGGAGTAATAAGCGCCTTTCCGTTTCCTTCCTATGTATTAATTATGTACATATTCGTCTTTGAGTTAATCACCCCTCTGCCTTCAGAATCCAACATCAGAAAATATTGAAATGAAGCTTTCTGCGTAATTTTATTCAAAAATAGGTCCTGGCTATTAAACAATCTTTTAATAAGACGCATAAAATTGAAGAAATCTGGACTGCACTGCAACAGTAAACACGTTGATGTTGGGCCGTAAATGAAAGTAAATTGCCGATTTTAAAGACGTGCCCGATGAAGAAGAATTGTGATTGAAATGTGAAATAAATTGTAATGGATAAAGAAGAAAAGAACAAGAGAGAGAGAGAGAGAGAAAGAAAGATTGCCAAGTAGAAATCGGAATGGTGGTGGTGGTATGAATGAAGAAATTCAATGTGAAAACGTGTGTGCATGTGTCACATTCATTACTCAAATAGCTGTAAACCAGACGACCTCTCTGTGACTCTGATGTGTGGAAACTAATCCATTTACAACTTAAAGATCGCTCACATTGAATCCTCAAGTCCATTTCGATTCCCGCGTCCGCCGTATTATCGCCAACATTACATTGTATTACATTGTAGTACATTACATTACATTAGACGGGACTGCCCAATCGAGATAGATTGGCCAGGCTGGGAGAGTTAGTGACCAGACGCTTTCTCCTTTTCTTTCAATTATTCTATACACATACACATGCAGCATGCTTTTTTATATTGTACATTGTACAACTCTCTTTTCTCATTCATCTTCTTGAGCTTCTTTCAGCTCAAATGTATATGTATACACACATGAATAAATGGGATAAGTATATTTTATATCGATCTCATCGACTGCCTCCTCCTGCACTTTACTACCGACTGAAGCTTTACTGTGCAATTTTCTAGTAATTTAAAACACATTTATTAATCAACTATAAAGTTTTTTCTTTTCAACTGTAAGGAAAAAATAAACCACGTTAAAAAATAATAAAAACACAGGCAGGATTCTATTGTAAAAATTTAAAGTCACTTCCATCACTTTTTTTGTCATTTCCATTGTATCAATGAATGAATTGAATGGATGTCGTGATTCCGTGATGAACGAGAATAGACTAGACAGCTAAACAGGATTGGAGTACTACCACTGAAAAATGCATGTGCACTTGCAACTTTTACGTAGGTCAGAAAAGGACGAGGAGACAGAAATAAGATACATCATCATCATCATAATAGCTTGGAATAGTAATATTATTCAAGTAATAGTACTAGTCACAGTGACCTAAAATGTCAAGTTTGAATGACAGGTTGAAGGCTCAAGAAAATCCCGCGGAGAACAAGTGGACAGCTGTCTAATATTTTAGTCGGCTTTATTCCACTCACCCATTTTTTACCGCTACTAAATAATAAAAAGCGGGCAAACTCTGATAAAAAAAAACTGAGTTAAAACAGGCCAACGGGCAACGAGCAAAAATTCTACTTTTGTACTTATTTTTTTCTGCTTTTGTTCATGTACGTTGGGACCGTAATGCTATTGCTAATCGTATTTTTATGCCTTTATCTTTAATAGCAGCGTAAGAACTGGAAGCGATTTTGCAGTAGTCAGGAAGAAATTCACATTTCTGAAAGTTAGACACTGACATTTTACGCTGTAGTTGTAAAATGACATGGAACATGGAAGGAGAAGACAATACAATATACAATACGTATCTATACAGTAATAACTACTATACATACTTTCCAAAGGCAAAATCCCAGATCTGGTCCACAACCACAAAGCCAGTATAAGCAATGAACAGTAAGCAGAGAACCAGAAAGAAGGCAAAGAAATTGCAAATGGCGATAAGCGCGCAGTTATAACAGTTACAAACAAACAAACATGCACATATCTGTGTATTATGCATAGCGATTGCTTCATTGCATCATTTTGCAATGGAAAATAATAGGGAACAAATTACTTTCCATTTAACGATTGGCTTTATTCCTCCATTTTCCTCTCTACATCCAGCTTTGCATCTCATTTTCGATTTGAGCAGGATCAGATTGGTTTGCATCGGATGGGATGGTATTGGGTTGGTCCGGTCTGGTAGAGTAAGTATGTGTTCGGGTTTGATTGCAAATTCCACGTACCGTACATTTGTACTTGTACCAAATTTTACGAATTCTCAAATGTTCATGGAGTAACGGTCTCATCGTCCTCCATGTTACTTTCCTTTCTATCCCTCCGAGTTTGTATCCTCATAAACAGGAGCAAAATTGTACTAATAAAGATATATCAAAGGCACCAGCATAACTACGGTATTTGTTTCGGCATTAAATTTGCATGCACAACGGTGCTGCATCTATTTTATATGTTCTTACACATGAAACGTATACAGTAGACGTGCGGCGACAGTGAAAGTCGTGTAACATTGTCAACTTGAATGGGTCATGTCGATCCCAATGCTGGTTACTGGCAGCATTCGAACCCAAATTCAAGTCCACACAGCAGTCATCGTCGATTTGCCAATTTTCCGACAAACTCTTCTCTCCCTATTTGTACATATTTGTGTACTAGATTTGGATGATCCTGACATTATGCACTTAATGTACAGTACACAACATATACAATATACAATGATATGTATTTGAATGGCTGAAAGCTAAAACAAGTATCGCTGCTGGTGCTGGAAAATTGGAAATGGAGAGTTTTAATGTTACCGTGTTTCGGTTACATGACTGTTGTGCAAGTATGGCTGTAGGCACGTAAGATAGATATTTGAATAGTATCCTACATAGTATATTCCTATTTATGTGTCATGCATCTCAAGCTTATACAGCAGGAAAGGCCAACGTGTTTTGCCAACGTTGAATTACAGAGTTGTAGCTTTAATGTGCATCTTTATTGTTGTGAGAAATCTGAATCGAAATGGCTCACAGCTTACTTTGCTGATACTTGCTTACTTACTTGTTCAGTTTAGCGTAGGCAGTTCCTATTTGAAATCCTTTCTTCTGCTTTCTATACAGAAAACCGGAGCAATATTATTAGATACTATTGCTTTCACTCATTTCACCATTCCGCCTTCTCACTTTCCGTATATACATATTCTACTTGTATTGTGTGCGTAAGGAGTTCCGACAAGATACAACAGTGCAAAGACTTTAGTACATACAAGTATATAGGATATGAAGTGAAAGTTAAAGTGTGTTTGTGCCTGTATTTAAGGTAGGGGCGATGTTCGTACCCAGTGAAGGAATTATTGTATTAGAACAAACACACAAAGAGATTGGGCTGTAGATAGGGAAGGGGAATGGGAGTCAGTGTGCTTAATGCTCAGCCACTTTGTTCTCTCTCTCTCTCTCTCTTTCTTTCTCACTCACTCTCCCTATCTTCATTGCTCACTTTCATCAGGCACAGATATTCATTTATCTCTGCGATATAAACGAATGTTGGAGCTTTTGCTGTAAAGCGGGCTTTCTTCCCTTTCGTCCTTTCGCCCGGATTTTCTCCGGTATAGTCAATTGACCCAATGATAGAAGCTATAATATGTAATTTGGCAAGAGTTGTGTGTGTTTGTACATAGTAGAATTGATCGTTGTTTTGGGGGAAAGAGGTTAAAATGACAATGTCACATTATTCCACTAAACTGTAAATGTACGATGTCGATCTGATCGAGCTGGGGATGTGTTCTGCTGACCTAATTACCACACAAGTAAATACCTACAAGGTTTTTATTAATCTGGGTATGTATATATCGACACCCCGATGAAAAATGCAGCGTGCACAAAATTTACTAATTATAATTTCGATGAAATTGATACCCTGGTTAATCGATAGATAAAATATGAGGAAGGGTAAAATACAAGGTTCGATGTATGTATAAATAGAAAATTCTGTGGGAGTAGGAAGACAAAGAGCGTCATAAAAGTTAAAGATGATAAAGGAGGAGAAGAGGTTGCCATTAAAATCAAATTTAATAGACAAGGAAACAAGCTAGATGTGCCGAGAACGAGATGAAATGAGGAGGAAAGTTAATTTAAAATTTACGAGGCTCCTACTCAGAATCACATCTACTGTTATATGTTAAATGTATAATGTACATACATGTACATTGTACATATGCAGATTGAGATTAGAGGCCAGAAGCCATCTCCGAATTGCAATATTGGATCTAGCTATATGTATACGAGAAAACCAGACCAATCTCTGTGATCCAGAGTAAAAGAGCCAGCTCCAGATCCAGATATTACATTACATTGGAGTAGAAGACGCTATCGTGAATGTTGGAAGATTTAAATTTAAATTTTATAGCCCACACAATCAATCTATCTACGTACAAAAGGTAAAGAGCACATATAATATAATATCTTATGTATATACTTATAATATGGAGGCAAGTGCTAGGGAAGAGAATAAAAAGAGGGCGGACTAATGTAAAAAGAAACTTTTCATTTTCCTTTTCATCTTGAATGGGATGCGGCGACCAAAGGAAACCAGTAAAACAACCGCTTAATAAAATACTCCAATTTCAACCAGTTTTACTTTCTTCAAAAGCGTTGAAATGGCTCTTTCATCCACTTCAAGTTGTAGTTTTAGTTCTATGGGAGATTTTGTAGGAGAACTGAAGATTCTAAATGCATAGATTCTTATGTACAGTGTGCAGCGTGCACACATCATATAAAACGGAGCAATTAGTTTTAGGGATTTTAGGGGTCGTAAAACCCGGAAATTTAAACTGTCCAATCCAATCGTTATTCCCATTCACTTTCATATATGCATGTACACCACATTAAGTACGATAAACCTCAGCTTGAGCACATTGTAAATTGTCCAAATTGCGAAATTCGGAATATTGCCGTGGAATTGAAAGAAATTTTTAGTTTTTACAATAAACGAAGACCTTGAAATTTTATTCAATATCTAAAATCTGCAAGCTCTGCTCTCGAGATTAAAAATATAGATTCAAATTAGTTGTAATCTAATTCGGAACTTGTTGCAAAGTCCAGGTGAAAGTAAAAGTCTGCTTCATACTGTGGATATTTGAGATTTATGTCCAAGTCAAAGATTGTTGGAAAAATTTCCAAATATTAGCCACGTTATGTGGAATGCATTGTGTACACACATTTATACCAACAAAGCAAATGCCATTTGTCATTTTCCACACCGGATTTGAAGTTTTCCTCAGTAAACAGCAGTTTACAGCACAGACGTCACAGGGGAAAGTTGGAGAAAGCACGCTCGAGGACATGACAAGTAAACGGATATATTTTCCATTTTCAATTCCGTTCAACAAGACAAATGGTGGGGGAAACTAAAACAAATTTTGGAAAAATTCAAATGCAAATGCATTTTGAATTCATCTTGTCACCTCGACTCGTGATGTGACTTGTTTCACACAAGTATTGTATTGTATTGTATTGTACGCCGTCAACTTGTTCCCCATTTCTAACGATACACAATTTCTGGCGGCTCCAAGCTAAAAGTTGAGAACAAAAATGTAAATGCAAAAGCCAAGGCAACTGTGAGTGCATGAAAAGAGGGGAAAAGTGTGCCTGGGAGCCATTGTACAATAAATTGCTCGACGCAGCCAGTGTGCACTGCACTCCCTTGACTTTGAAATTCGAGTTGGAGGATGTGGACATGTGAGACGTTCAAGACCGAAATAGAGGAAAACCTTGTCGTATCCAACCCTCATGTATCAAACGGTTTCCATACCTATCAGCCTATCAAATACGAAAAAATCTTCATGAATTTTATATCAAACTCTTAGAACTGAACATTGAACATACACCAACCTCACCCCACCACAACCGTGGATGATTTAAAAGCAAGGAAGCAAGGTTTCCTTCATGCAACCAAGCTAAACGAAACGATTCTCGATAGCAAAATCCCATTTCTATTATGTATACTACACCATGCACACCATGCACACCATACTTCAATTTCCATTGAAACACCGGAGCTGACTCGTTGACACAAAATCGTGCGGTCAGAGTCGTCGTCTCATCCCCGTCTAGTATTCTGGAAGGTCTAGAATTTCCTTTCCAGATTCGTCATTCTCCTTTGGATGTTGGCATAGTGTCTCGTTTCTCGGTACAAATGTGTTGGAAGAAGCGTCATAATACTTACATATATGCTGTGTACATTGTACATACTACACAGATATGAAAAAACCTAGACAACCGAACCGCATGACACGCTGTGGATGACGACAAAATATTAATTGCACCAGTGCAGACTGTACTATGTATGTATACTGTGTAACACGTACAGTATGTATTGCACAATATTTTGTACCGACCACAAAATGCTTACGTACATGTTTAGGTATCTGGTTTCTCCTTCAAATCCCGAGCTAGATTTCTAAATCCACCCTAAATACAATCTTGTCCTTTGAACTCTTCACAGCAGATTTTTCACCAGGTTTCCCCCTTCGAGACGAGATGCCTTACAAGTGTCCCCTTATTAAATTGACCATGTGCCGTTAAATTGGGAGAAGAAGCTGATCTAGCCGCCTGCCTGTATAGTTAGTTTCAAAACACAGCAGTGGTAGCACAATTTGTATTCAACAACATTGACAACTGGATTTTTTGATAGTGGAACAGTTTTCTTCCTTAAATGGAATAGAAAAACATGGTTACCTTTGCGTGTATGTACATGTTTTGTATTTGTACATTGTGCATGCATTGAAATGTGTACTGTTTACACATTTGAAACTATACCTACTTGCTATGGGTGTATTTTTAAATAATGATAAGAATTGGAATAAAAATTAAATTGCGCATATCCTCAGTATCATAGATAGAAGGATAGATATAACCCGACTTTTATTTGATATCCCAATCAAATCAAAAGGGTACAAAGAATAAGGGAAAGAAAAGGCTGTCAGAGGGAGAAGATGACACAAAATATGCAGTACGCACATATATGGAGACGGCACGACAAGACGTGTAAATATGTGTAAACTAAAATAGCGTCTCGAAAACCAAAACCCCGTTGATAATAAAGAGAAGGCTCAAAATAAACGAGACAGGTGTGGAGGAAAATCCTAGTTTAAAAGACTTCTAAGGACAATATCCTGCGCACCGCTATTGTTGTTATTATTATTACTAGTTTTCCTGTTTCTGTGTCTACAATATTATTACGTTGCGTGCACAATACCCTCATTTTATATTGCACATAAAATGTATAGTATAAAATTGCTGGTATTTTTTGGTATGTTTTTGAGTAGTAAGCGTAAGAGTAAGTGTAAGTGCACAATGTAACAGAATACGGATAGTGTACCTATTTTTATTTTATGTGTGGTAGAAAAAAAGGAGCTCAAAAATCCAAAGCCCTATTTTTTCGCCTCACAATCAGCCTTCAAAGACTCCAGGAAAAATGTCTAAACAAAGACAATTTACTTTTGATTTCTTCGCCTCCTCCTCTGCTTCTTCTTCGTCTTCTTCTTTATCCGGCTCTGAAATCCTGGTCTCCGGTGGGCTTGTGTTAATAGTGTATCTATTGTATTGTGGAAGATTTCTAAATTTTACCTTTGGCTGTCACGAAGCGATCCCCGAAAGAAAGATTGAGCTAGCTGCTGGCAATTTATTTTATCTCTGTCTCGTGAAAATTCAAAGAAATAAACTGACTCAGCTGAAGAGTCGAGAATCTTTTATTTTATTTTTTACTCGGTTTCATCTCACTTTTATGTTGATCTCTATACATGTGGTACGTTGTACTGTATGTATTGTATTATGTGTGCACACTGCACACGTTGCGTTTTATTTTAGCAAAGGACCCCGCACGATTAATATTAGCGACTGGCAGTCCGGGG
>JAQIVE010000593.1:0-34767 GCA_034698285.1 Sminthurinus bimaculatus
AATCATGGATGAAATCAGTGTAACATATACGTTGACTCTAGTCACTCCTGCCGAGTCCTTGGATTCACTGGTTACAACTGAAAAACAAAAAAATAAATAAAATGATGTCGCATCATTTCGATATTGCAGTACACATGTATATTCAATGTATGATATACTATATACTACATCTATGCGTATTTTGTATTCCTACATCATAATACATTAGACAAATATGAAAACAAATGGTAAAAGGAACAGGGAATATCTCGGATTGTTTTTCTTATATTTAATTCTTACGTCCATTAGATGAGCTACGAGTTTTAATGGAACTATTTTCAGCAAACTCGCTCCTAAATGTAGCTCTTGTATAATTTGTCTTTAATTTTGTATCGTTGGCTTTTACACGCTTTCTGCCTCCAACACCTGTGAAATTCAACATAAATAAATACAAAGTCAATAAAGAAATATTCCCGGAATTCAGAGAATTTTCTTAAACTAGGTAAACACTTTTGCGAATTAATATTTCACTTTCTCAAGCACCATAATCATAGCTAATGTAACTTTTAAACCACGAAAATGGAGAGAAAAGTTTGAAAAGTACAATAACGATGATTATGCAACAGCAACAAAAAGTCGTTGAGCAAGCAAGTCGTTGGTTTGGAACACGTAATATGAGTAACTATTGATATATTTAACAAAAATAACAAAGACATACCTTTGTCTGTATTAACAGCACTACTGGATGAAGGCAATGTAGTTGTTTTAGACGCCGCCAGTGTAGACGAAATCAGGGCTGCAGAAACATGAAATAACGGTTAATTCAATCAAACTCATGTATTCACGCTTATGTACGTTTAATATGTATGGCGTGAATGTATGCATGTACACGTAAGTACAAGTATGTGAATAACCATGTGTACATTGTCAATATTAATTAACTTTATAATAACATGAAGCAGTCCGTTTACAGTATGTTGGTACGCTAGTAATGCTGCTTATGTTTAGCTCGTACGTTCCTTTATGCATGCATATTCAGTTTCTTGAGCATTTTCATACAAAATATATCCATTCAATTTTATACAGAGTATGCATTATGTATACGGGGAAACAAACTAAGGGATTCATCTTTATTTTTACTATGCAGACTGTTGTAAATTTATTTAGTTGTAACAATTGCACGGCGAACTTTCTCCCACTTTCTCCTACCTAAATCATTGTGTTTGGACAATAAAAGCATATCTAGCTGTGCTTTTACAGTTTTATATGTATGCATGTGTACTGTGTACACAAATTCAAACTCTAGCCTACAATTGAGTTAGCCAAATTATTTCGACGATGAATAGGGCAAAAGGCTAATGTGCCCAGAGGCTAGCTGGCTCTTTGTTTTCCCTTTATTCAGCTCGCCTTTTCTCGCACAATTTACTTTATGTGGGCACATATATTGTAGAAATTTTTAGTCTACTTGTTTTCAGTATGGGATGGAACACGGTGTGTTTGTTAAAGAACTTGTATAGTCGACATATAGTAAGGAGAATTTTCCTGCAAAATTCCTACTAAATTAGTTTTTGTTTTGGTTACTCTCGTTAGCTCGTAACGACATGTTAATATAATACTTGGTTTTAATGTACATTACTGTCTACAATTAATTTCAAATGTTTTCCTTGCTTCATCTTGAAACAAAAATAAAGAAATTCATTTGTTTTTTATGGCTTCAAGACTTTATTACGACGGTATTGGTGTTGTTTCAGAAGTAATATGATCATATAATGTACAGAAAAAATTAAAGACATGGAATCACAGGCTGATATTGTTCTGACACGAATTAGTTCCGTGAAAGCTGTTGTTTTTACTTATCTGTGTTTTTAATTTTCTGAAACTGTGAAATCAAACGTTTCATGTATAACTTTGAGCATTCGAAATTTGAAGTTTAAATAAATAGAAGCACACATTTCCTAATTCCCATTTTAATTTCAAAGTGCATGTGGGAGAGCATCTGAAAATATTTGGTGAATTGCGAAAGTAAACGAAAATAAAATACAAAATGCACAACTTAAAGTACAATGCATAGGGGAAGGAAAAGAGAAAACGCAAGGTGAGTGGTTACAAAAGGAGCCTCCAAAGCTTGAACGCTGAAGGTGGTGAGAAATACAATCGGAGACTTCATTGTGACGAACAATCGGTTCTGTTTGTTATTGATGAGAGGGAAGGAAGTAAAAGGTTGATGTATGGATCGTACACTTAGGTTTTGACTGCCTGGTGGCTCTCAGCTCAGGTCACCAGGCAGTGTGACAAAGAATCAATTATGATTTTTGTTGTCGCTGTAGGATTTACGAATGTGTGAGATTTTGAGGGTGAAGTAGAAGAAAAGGTACATAGAAGGCAAAGGAGAAAGTGCCAGTATGAAAAAGGTAGGAATATGTAACACATTCACATAAGTAATATACATACACACATACTATTATTATGGCATAACAAAATGCAACTTACGGTAGAGTTTGATGTTGCCATCTGTCTCCCCAAGACTATTTTTACTTAAACAGATGTATGTCCCAAAGTCTGAAAATTTACGGAAAAAAATCAATATCAATCTAAGGCATCATCAGCCACTTTCGCTTTGCGGTACAATGTAAAAGTATTATTTATTATCACCAGATGAGCTACACAATAACAAAGGAAAAAGGAGACAATAAATTGGTTATTGATTGTAGTTATTTGTATCAAAAAGTTACAAACCTGAGGCAGAAATTTCTCGTATCGTCAGCTTCATTGTCACTTTGTAGGCATTGTCCTCAAGGACCGTTATCATTCGTTCGCCTAATGGTGATTTTAATTACAAAATACAAAGAAAACAAATGGTTACTTGCGGCTGAAAGTGTATTTACCTTTTGAAATAAAATTAAAAGATCTTGGTTTGTAAACTCAAAACCTTTACTTGCAATCTCAATTGCGATTACAAATATTTTTTTCAAATATTACACATAAAATTTAATGAGAATTTATAATTTTTTGCTCTGACCCAAAGTTCAGTAGATCATTGGTAATTTTGTTTTTTTTGTTCAGTCTCTACACTTGCACAATGCATAATATAGTCCACACACTTGTATACATGTAATACTTCAAACTCCAAGGAGTCTATATACAGATATTTTCCCCTTCCGTTGTACTCCCACCCTCTCTATAGTACTTAAAGACGAGCCGAATTTTCAGCGAAAGAATAACAGTTTTTCTATGATCTATCATCTGTTACACGGTCAAATTTTGGTCGACATGACCAAACCAACTTTTATTGCCCGTTTCCTAGATTGTACAACAAAGTTTACACGTACATACTAAGTATGTACTTAAATTTCTGGCATACGAATAACATTTTTTCATGCTGTGCATACTATGCAGCTAGACGGATGCTCTGACGAAGAGAAAGAAAGAGAAGGGGAAAGCCAGTTTTGGATATGGATTTGGACTCACGATCAGATCCAGGCAGTTGTCGTGTGTCTCACATCCATCGGCTTTAGATTTGAATTCACAGTTTGCGTCAACTTTTTTTATGAAAAATAAACATTTTTTCTGCTGAGCTCTTGAAAACGAAGACGAACACTGACTTGCGAGTACTCATCTTATTATGTGTACAATGTACACGCATGCATTGTGTATTGATACTGCGTTATGCTTATAGAGATGAAACCAATATGTGTCTGTCCCTTTAGTTAGTTCATTCAAGTTTCTATTCCTATTTGGCAATGAAGCTCCTGAACTTGTACATTGTACATTGTACATACATGTATCTTAGTTCATGGTCATGACTTACATGTTCATATGCTACATTCAATAACTATCGCATTATCATTCTAGTGTGTAAGGAGATCATTGCAATAGTTTATTTGGGATTTCGTCCATTTATCGCTGAAGCCTCTCCTTTTGGAATATGAGAATACAGGAAAATAAATGAAAAAATCATTGTATTCGCACATACTTTTGCAAACGTATCCCTTCTACCCTTCCTTTTCTTTTCTTTGGCAACTGGTTTGACTTTCTCCATTTCCCTCAAATACTGACTATCCCACAGATTGAATGGGAAATGGAAATTTTAGTGTATCCTACTTATACACATTTATCCTTTACATATTTTATTAAAATCGATATTCTTGAGGTTAGAAATAACTGGGATTTTTTCCAAATAAAAATATGCTCATACGTGAATTTCAAAAATCTCAGCGCGCATCAAAATATTGAAAATGTAACAACGCAGAAGTAAAACTCGTTTATGAAATATCAATCCGGGCTTCAAATTTTAAGTATATCAAGGTTATTTATTTATCGTCGTTTATCAGACAGCAGAATATGTGGGCGGGCTTAATTTATTATTATCAGTGCAATTTAAAGCCTTCAATTTAAATTGTCCTTTTAAAATTCTACCTGGGAACACATGTTTCTTTGGAGTAGAGTTGAACTCAAAGTACACTTGATGAAATAACAATAAAATCAGTGTCCTCAGGGTATTTATGCACACAGTTTGTCAGAATAAAAGGGAAAGCAAGACAAATATATGTATGTTTTGAAAACGGTCTTTTCTATCATCCAACTTTTCTATGTGTGTTGTGTTTCCGTGTTTGGTACGTAATGTAAATTTTCGGGGGAGTAAAAGTGTATGGGAGAAAAAAAGAACCAGGAGACTGTAGCGAGTGAACAATAATGGGGCGAAACGTGTGTAAATAGCCAAAATATGTTTTCCATAAGACGAGAGGAAAATGCAGAAAGCGAAGAGAAAGAGAGAGAGAGACAAAGGAAAGTCTGGGAAAGCTGAAGGGATACATGTATACATAAAAGCGGGCATACACACAGAAAGAAAAAGTTGCATTCTCTTAGTTCCTTTTAGTACTTTTTGCCGTTTTTTCTTTTCCCCTCATCTTTTTTAATAAGGACATGGATAAAACGTTTAGGTGTCCTTTTTTCCTTACCTACATCACTACATTATATGCTGATATGATAGATGATATGATAAGATGTATTTATGTACATAATATGGCACAAACAAACGTGCATATGCATGTTCAACAGAAAAGCTCCAGGGCGATATATCCCACACTAAAAAAACTTCAAGACGAGTTTTAGAGCATTTACATATGCGTGTGTATGTACAATGTGCATATCTGTACATGGAGAAGAAAGTAAAAAGAGGAACTTGAGTTTGTATTTTTCGTATACTGGCTTGTTAAATGTCATCAGTTTCACCGCGTCGAAAGAAACATCTAATGTATTGGCATAAATATATGGCTCTCTTTTTCCTTTTATCTCACTCTCTCTCTATTCTGTTCTATCAAATCTGACATTTGGCTGTGAATGATTCCCTGGAAGTAGAATCCATGGCCTGCGACGCAAAGACGCGACATATCTTATGAAAAAGAATGAATGTGGAAGAATGCAGAAGCTTATTTTGAAAGCAGGAAGCAAGCTTAAAGAAGGGGGTTGTTATTTTGAAAAGTTTAAATTTTTCTTTTTCAAATCCACTGCGTATTCAAATCAAGAGAATTTTATTTTTCAGCCTTATGTCAATCAATATTTAGGGTGGATGATAAACAGAAAATGTGAAAATACCATTGTTTATTACATGTTACTCCGTGCAACGTACACTGCACGTTCGAAGAAACTTGAACTTTAAGTCAGAGCACTGTGAATGTTTCTTCTCATTTTCTGAGGGAAAAGTTTTGAACTTGAGTGTTTGTCATAGGATTTAAAAAATAAATTGCATTTTGCATTCATGTACGTAACAGAAGGAGACAAATTATTATAAATTTGTTTTTTACCTGAGACGATAATTTCGCCGTTGTCCCTCGACCAATAATTGATGGATTTTGGGTATGCCTCTGAGTTGCATTCTAGTACTACGTCCTCTCCCTCACTTGTTCCAACTAGCTGGTTGGGAATGCTGATCATGGGAGGAACTGAAATACAGATGCATCAATAGTTAGCTCAACCTAAAGTAAAATTAAGCATAACATAGTATTTTTGTGCACAGGTTATGATGCACAAAATAAACGTGGAGGTTTGTGATTGTGGCTTTCAATTGTGTAGTTGAATCATCAAATAATGTTGGTGACAATAAAGGGAAGACTAAATAATTGTCAATACAAATCAGTTTACAAGATCTATTTGACAAATAGAAATGACGAGGTTTCACATGGAGCATGGAATTAAATTGTAATTTTTCATGGATTGAAAATCGATTCAACGTCTTAGTTAGATTGCCAGAAATTGTAATTGTAAATGAGTTAGAATTTAAAATACAGTCAACTATAGGTACTCTAAATCTGCATGTACGATCTAAGAAAGTTTATCAAGAACAATTGGATTTTTTTATTCGTTTCTTCATGCCAAACCTCAGTATCAAAAAACGTGGGACTGAAAAAAACCAATGACTATCCCAATGTCAAATAACACAGTATAAAGTGTGTATGGATATAATAAACAGTAGCAGTAAAAGTGTGGGAGTACGTATTTATATGCCTGTGCAGTGCAGTGTGTAATAGAAAATAGGAATGAGAAAGAATCGGTACAAGGCACCGCAAGTAATTTACAGTGTACAATCAAAGTTATTCGTCTGGAAACAGCAGGAGGGTAGCCGTTTGTAGCAACTGCAAAATAAAATAAAATAAAAAGTAGTATTATTTTTGGTAGTCAGTAGTTTTATCATCATGGAGCTCACATTCAGTTGTAGATACATGTATATGTACGTTCAATAGATAGAGCAGAAAATTCACTTATGATTGTGGCTTAGGCCCCGAATATAAATATATTACTATTCAGTATTCAGTAAAAGCTCCATGGGCATACTGAATTCCATCCTTACATAGGTTACATGTTACAAGATGTTGAACAACGTCAGAGGTAAAGGGAAAATAGATAACTTACTGCACAAATAACTGCCCATATGTAGACGATTCACTTTACTTAGATTGAAAATCGGTCCCTCAACTACGTCCACTAGAAAAATCATTAAAAAGTCATCCTTTCATCAGAAAAGTAAAATATGTATATGTAGTACATTGCAATTTGTAAGAATATATTTAATCACACAAAACTATAAAAGTGATCATACATACCTGCTTTGTCACCTAAACTTATTTTTTGTTTGTCTTCTCGACGCCACTATACACAGAAAGTTGTATTTATTATCGTACTTCTTTCACGTTCTATTGTTAGAATTCAAAGGTTGAAAAAATGGGACGCTAAAACGTTTACCTTTATAACTGGAGTGGGAAATCCAGTGGCTGCGCACTGTAGGCTTACGTTTGTATTTTCCCTCACAACCATGTCTGTCGATGTTGGATAGTCCAAAATATCCGGTGGAACTGTAAAAAATCAAGTTCAAAAGTTCAATAAGTTCAAAAATCGTGTAAACTCCAGTAGATTACATGCTATGTACATCAAGTGTTTGTTTTATAAAAGACTCTCAGGAACTCAGTACTCACCGACAACTTGTAAGAAGCCCACCTTTATGAGCACAAGACATAGAATAAGAGATATCAATCAATTTTTGAACCCTTTGTACGTTTTTATGTTAAAACTTTCAGATGTATATTATAATAATTTAAAGTACTATATCAGTATACCTGACTCATCATTGGATCTGTGTTTATCTGGCACATATAAAAACCCCTATCAGTTTCTATAAAAAACAAAACACATTCTCATTTAGTTGTATTCTAGAAGTTTAATCTATCTAGTCTATCGTTTGATTGATTAACTGTAATACATACAACATTTACTTCATTGTTGCTAACTATAATTTATAATGCTTTGATTTTGACTATAAAATACTCCAACACCTACCTTTTACATTCCTAATGTGAAGATTCCACGTCCAAGCATCTGTGTGGCTGAGAGTAATTCTGTGAGACCTCGTAATGACGTGTGTGTGTATTGTGAGGATGGTTTGCGTATCAACTCTTACCCATGCGACCTAAAAACATAAAGAAATATATGCTTTTAGAATTTTTATTTCATTTTTGCATAAATTGCCGAATATACATACACACATAGATAGTTTCCATAGTGTGTTCCGATTGAGCGTTGAGAAGGCTGGAGTAAAAATTGAGTAAAAATCATATAGCTATTGGTTGTTCTGAAAATCTTTCAGTTAACTAGTGAAAGTTCTCTTTCGTTTTCTTCTCCCTCGTTACTGTACTGTACTAAAAAATCGAGAGTTTTCTGCAGTCAAGAATAAGTTTCCATATAACTTTACAGCTTCTCATCATCAAAATTATGGCGTTGTTTTAGCTGTTGTACATGACCATAAGTTGGATGGAACGGATTCTTCAAAATAGGTGAAAGAAAAAGTTTGGCGAAAATAAAATACAAAATGTAAAAGTAGACTAAAAGATGAGCAGCAAAAATATAAATAAAAATACACGCAGAGAGTAGAAATAGATCACTTCTCTTCTTTATACACTAAACAAAAGCTTCCGTATAAGAGGTAGACGTGGACGAGGAAGAAGAAGAACAAGGGAATTGAGAATTCATTGTTTCGCCTCTCTCACCAAATACTGATGGGGATAATGGGATAATGAGCAAGTATATAAAATCATGGAATATCCTAATTTGCTAAACTTTTTCCTTTTTTCACTCCCCCCGTCTTCATGTCTTCCTCTTTACACTCTGTCAGAATATAATATTCCATCCACCACAAAGTAGAGATAGTATACAGTATACAGCATAAGGATTGCGTAAGCATGAGTATATAACATGGTGTACATGTGAACACTTAGTTATAATGTGAGGTTGGAGAAGCAGCTCGACTTCTCCATATTCCTCATATTCATTCTCGACTGGATACTTTTGCTTGATGGTTCTTGATGTTCTTGTTGGTGTTGAGAAAGTATTCTAATCTTTTGATGTATTCTGCTGAGTCTCGGAGGAATCAAAAAATTTCCATGAAACTCTATATCTATCTCTCTTTCTCTTCCTTATTCTTCTCCTGGAAAAGTGCAAAGAATTATGACTTTGGGAAAATCGCTGCCTCCCTCTTCTCCCTCCTATCGTATCGTTTCCTTTCCTTTCTCTCCCTTCTTATTCATTCTATTCTTCTTTTCCTTCTTTACCTTCTTCTAGTTCTTCCGCTCGTTCATTTCTTTATTCTTTTGCTTCTCGCCCTCTCTCTTTCTCTTTCTCGCTCTCTGAAGAATCCATGCAAAACGATATTCGTTCCTATTTCCCACTTGATATAAATTGTTACTTTGTGGATGTAAACCTCATTGATGTACTCTATTTCACTTTACGTCTCTAAAGGAAGCCAATTACGAACGAAACTCTATCCATAAATCATCGCTACAGTGAATCCCTGAATAATTTAAATACTATTAACACTCCGAGCCCAACCAAGTATAACCACATACGCTCTAGCCGTAGTAATAGTAATAGCGGATGGCACATAATGCTCAACTTTTTCTTATTCCATCTTGCTTCCAGGATACATTTCTTCGGGTCTATACCTACCCTATAGTCTGGATTCTGTACAAATAAAACTTTTTGTGTTTTAGTTTTTAGTGGAGGAACAAGTATATGAATTTATACATGGAATCTTTCCTCTGTATGTTTTCCCTCTATTTCCTCTTATTTCGCACGGAACGAACACAGAATTTGGACAAGGAGAGTCTTTATTAGAGGAATGTGGCAAATGCGAAACATCCCCGTCTAATTTACAAGTCACCTTAATTTCTCGACAACTTTTATCTACATTCTTCTTCCTCTTTTTAGTCTTCATTACTATCATCGTCATCATCGCATCAACGCTGCCGTCTTATTCCTCAATACAGTTGTAATTTACAAATTACCATAATCTTTGTACAAATTCTCGGAAATCTGTAGCTTGTAGCTCCATGTGCATTATCGCTTAAATTAATTAATGGGAAGACTTCATTACTGCACTAGGGAAAAGGCCGGAGGCCCACGTATAAATCTTCCGTACAACGTGTGAAACGAACACACTAAAAGTCTGGATTCAAAAACGCAGGGAAAAATAAAGATAATATGTAATTGAACAAAGAAGAAATGAAGCAATTTTTTTTTACTTCTTTGAAAAAGGTGTTTGGAAAATTGGTAATCAGTGATTGATAATGAGGAGATGGTTTTGAGTTTGGAAAACTATTTTCAGGGAAAGAATTGTCTACTCAAGAAAAATGCTCAGCATTTTTTATTAATAGTAGATCATATGGATTGATTGTTGGGGTATCTGCATAAGGTATAATATAATCTATAGAGTGAGATTTTTGTGATTGTGACACCCAGTGAAACAAAAGAAAATGAAATAACTGTACAATCAGATTGCGATGGTGTGCACTGCGTATGTTTTACAATGAGCTCAGGTATGATGCGATTCCACATGAGTAAAGGTGCACTTTGTTTGTAAGTGTTTGCGCTAGATATTTGCTTCACAGTAGGAAGGTTTAGCATTGCTTACAAACATTCAATGTGCCAATCACGAGTTTTAACAAAAAAATAGTTTTTCCTGGTTGGCTGGTAAAAGCGAGTACCCTTTGTTTATTCCATTATTGGTACAGAATTTACATGCATGAAAGCCTTCGAAAAACCAGAGGAGCAAATTTTGCTTAACATGAAAAAAACGTCCATTAATCGCATCTAATGCCAAACCTCCCTTACAATTACATATGCCGTTTTGTTTTGACAAGTTTTCTCTTGCGAGTGCCAACCGACAACACACATACTTAGATACAGATTCCCAAGCTTTGACACATTAAGGCACAACCCTCAATTTTGAATGGCAGGCTACCCATAGTACAGTGTTTTATCTAAGTATGCATGTATGTGGAACCTGTTTTGTACTTATGGATTAGCCTGAATGTGTAAAATGCATAACCGACAGGCAGATGAACATGTCAGTTACCATCACAATATGGTATCACAGTCTGTATCCATTTAATCCGATTTCCATTTCTTTTATGTTCAAACTGAAGAGAGCCCTAAATAATAGAGAAATGAGATGCAAGTTTGCCTCTTTGTATAGTCACCCTGTACATTGTACATAGCACTGACGGCCAATTTAAGGGGGTTAAGTTGAGCTCACAACATGATTCCAGTACGATTGGAAAAGGAATTTAGAAACACGTTCGGAGTTCTCCCTACGTTTCAACCCAAAGAAACCTCTTTTGAGGCAACTGCTGTGACGGGGTTCTGTTTTATTTTGTCCTGTTGCGTTTCTAACATTTTTTCTAGCAGAGTACCTCTGTCGTATTCACAATTGAAAACATATGTATATAGTCATAATGCAAAGTCCCCAACCTATGGACTTCTACCATAATTGCACGAGATCTCTGTCAACTGCAGATGAATGAAATTGAAATAAGTGCATCTTGTAACCTTGTCCTTGTCTTTTATTTGCTGTTGAATTAGAAAGAAGGGAAAATTATGTACAAAACAGACTTAAAAGCTATACTTGGCATTGAGTAAAAAAACTTATTGGTTCATCTTCTTGTCAAAAAATAAACAAATTTTGGGAGACATTTTGTAGTCATCTTTTGTTTAATGTAATTGGATAAAAGGATATTTAAACATGTTTGAAAAAACCAAGCTAAATAAAATAATAACAGTACAAACCATACTTTTCTTATCCTAGCCTAGGATAAAAAATCAAATCAATTTATTCCATATCAATTAATACGTTACCTTGAAAGATCCCAGATTTTCAACGGTACATGTGATGACAGCCTCTCTGCTCAGGGCCACGGTTACATTTTGAACGGGCCCCACAAACCGCGGCTCTATAAAAAGCAGACAAAATATATACATTAATCGTAAGATTCAGATAATTCTTCATAACAATTTTCTACAAATCAATTTGCATCTTGAAACATTCATGAGTACATTATCCACTGCATCAGTAAATTACAATCAGATCCAACTCAGCATCGACGCAACAGCAAGAGAAGGGATCATGACAATCTGATTCTTGTATGTACAATGTACATACAGTTGTGCAGTCATAACACAGAAAGAAAGAAAAACAACTTATATTTAAATGTGCACCATATGTATACAGAGTCTAGTCTAGATGCATGAGGGAGATTGACTAATCGCTCATTGAGAATTATGTAAGTATAATATCAAATAGTGGACAGCGTCTCCGGCTTCAAAGGATTACGACTTGTTCATAAGTCATTGTCTGGTTACCTGTCTGGTTATTACAAGTACCCGCCTCACCTCCTTCTTTCTCCCTCACTTTCTCTCTCTCTATTATACTTAGCCTTTGCCTAATAACCTGATATCTGGAATCTGATCTGACGGACAGGACACAAATTGCAACTATAATATTAATGCTACAAGTCGTACAACTCCTACAAGTCCATAATACAGCTTGCTTTACTGTACATATACACTATACACTCCATAAATTGCATATTTCATATAGTCATGGTTTCCACACAACACAACTTGGTTATACAATACAGTACAGTTCAGTACAACACGATACAAGATACAAGAGGAAAACGTCAAACGACCGAAAGCTGCTAACTATTGTTTCGCTCCACGTGTTTCGTGTATACATTGTATGTAGCATGCACAGGCCTTTGAACGAACAATTTCAACGTCCAGTCCAATCGTCCAGTCAAAACACAATAATTCATACGTATGCATCCATACATATAAACATAATCAAACACACATCAATGCACACGAAAATACCCCACACACATAATATGCACAACAGTTATGCATCTACTGAAAGTTGTTATGCATAACTGTACTTTGTACGTTGTAGTCGTATAACTAGGTGGATATATGGATGAAAGTCATTGAATAGCGTGATTCCTTCGCATTCTATCCCCCTGCTCCATAATACGCTCCCATTGACTTTATTATACTCGATACGCACACGAGACCGAACCTCGCCGTCGAGCAGTAATGATATTTTGACCATGGAAATATGATGCCGAGTAATACACATTTTCTTACATACATAGATACATTGGCGATACTCCTTTTTCCTACAGTTTGCTCACATTATGTATACCAAAGTACAGTGTATAATGTTTACTTATAAACAATAGTAAGCTAGTCATGATGACGACGGTGATGCCTTCGCAGGATTTTAATAAAGCTATAAACTCATTTTCTTTCGGACTTTCGCCTTCTCTCTCTTGGAAAGTGAAAAACAACGCGAAATAAGAGCAAAGAAGACGAACCATGACATGGTGACTTAGCTTGTACATGTATGCCTGGACTTGCTGACACGTCCACGGATGGATGAAGCTTTGAGCAACAACAAAATCAAGATGCTTTTTGAAACTGAACAATTTTTAGGGCAACCATTATATTTACTTCAACGTAGAAAGAAAAATTGTTATAGTCCTCGTAGGTAGTAAAAATTGCACATTTCATAACAGTATGAGACCAGGTAACATTTTCTTGTTCGTTTCAATTGGGGCTAGCCGTCATCAAGAAAGGATTTGAGTTTGAGAGTGAAAGTGAAAAAGTGTATTGTGACGTGATTTGAAGAATTACTAAACAGTACGACTATTATGCTGTCGTTCCATTGTATAAAATGGTTTGCATGCAATGTCAGAAAAGCTATGTATACGTGGATACAAATATGTATGTATATACATTGTAGCCAAAAGAGTGACTGTGGAGTATATGCATATATATAGGCAAGTCAAGAGGATTATAATGAAACAGGTAAGAGTCAAGACGACGAGGAAGAAAAGGGAGAGGAAGAAGAAGGATTTTAGGAAGGTAATTAGCGTCGTGCTCGTGTGGCGAACCAGAAAATTTGATTATAAATGTCATCTCCAGTGAAGACGTTTCTTTCTCTTTATCGCCTTCTCCCCAGTGTCCCATGACCATGCTTGTATCTCTCTCTCTCTTTTACTTTCTATCACACACTTTTATGCATTGCACAATACATACATGTATAAACTTATATATTATATATATAGACACACTTTTGTGCTCGAAACTTCACCCCATCCTTTTGCCTTCAGTCTCTCATCTGCTGTCTCTTGCCGTGACAAAAGTCGCTGTCAACCTCGCCGACATCATTTCGGCACAGTATCCGACGGTACTTCTAATTCTATACTACAAGAGACCTAGTCAGAAACGTCCTAAAACCCCCGCACCTCAAATATACCGAAAAAGTGATTCTTTTCCTTGGCAGAAAGAAGAATCAAAGACAACAAGAAGAAAAAACTAGTTCGCATATAAATTATTCAAACGGGAATAAACCTGGTTTTCCATGCAGTTGCAGGTGAATCGAATCCTGGGTTTCCATGATAAAAGCTGGGTCGAGCAAAAAAGACTAATCAGCAAAAGTGCTGTAGAGATTTTTTAGTGCAGTGTCACATTTATTTATTTCCCAGCAAGACATCCATCTTATTCAATTATTTATAAATTTAACGCTTGTCCTTCAACATTTGAGGCCACAGGACGGTCGTACATACAACGAATCATATGAGGATTCGTACAAGGGACCAAACAAAAAGTGTAAAATAATTGTATTGTTGTATCGTTTGTATTTTTCGTTTCACAATAAATGAAAGCGGCGGCAGATGATGTGAAAGCGGAACTTGAACAAGTGTCAAGTGTCACGTTGAAGAGTCACAAGTCATGAGAATCGCGAGGAAAATAACAGTCAACAATAGACCTAAAAGTGTTTAGATAATGAGGATCAAAATCTGTGAAGAACAACAACAGTCACCGTCGGTCGTATTTAGATAAAGAAGTGTAGACACGGAGACAGATAAGAAAACGAGGACTCAAAACAGATGTATGTACAATTTACAGTTATAGAATAGGCAAGGGAAAAAGAAAGAAAATAAGGGGAGAAAGTTGAAAGAAAAATAAAGTGAGAGGAGAAAGGCATTTTAAATGTTGACTTTTGTTTCGTAGATGCTTTGGGATGAAAAAGAGCGACGTCTGTATTTGTATCTGTGCTTGTATCTGTATACTATGTGTAATGTTTATATGGGTATAGTTAAAATCAACTAAAATGTGCATACATACAAGAATTCCGGATGAATGCGTGTTTTCTCCCCATGAAAAAAGTCTGTTTAAACTGACTCTTTACTCCCTTTTGCTATCTTTACTATGTTTCTCTGCTTCAATAGCGTTAAGAGGCAAAGAGAGAAAGAGAGAGATAGATAGAGGCAAAGAAGGGAAGCAGAAAGAGAAAGTTGGGGAGTAAAAAACCAAATATGTAAATGTTTCCTTTGAAACTGAAACTATTATATTATTATTCCCGAGCGGCCGTGGTAGAGGCATGTCATGTGAGTAAGTCATGATTTTCATAGAGCCAGAGGAGAAGAAAATTTTCAGGTGGATAAATACATATACATGTATGCATATAGAAACGCTCGCAATGCAGAGATTTCGCATCGAATTTCGGTCTCATTTTTACTTATTTGTGTTATTTTGTAGATTAAAGTTATACTTTTTGTTGTCTCATTTTTATTTAAAACTGTCTTTGAAGGTGTAAAACGTAAGCTGGAAAGATTTGTTGGACAGATTTTTAGTATTTAATGACCTGCCTTTTGCAAAATTTCCGAAATTCTGAAGACACACTCAGAGTCAAAATTGTCTCAAAATTTTGAGGAAAGCCGAAGTTTTACGCTTTAAGGTACTGTAAAAAGATCATTATGACGTAGATTTGCTGTAAAATAATATTTAGTTCTTTATTGTAGAACAAATACTACGTATAATGTCGAACCTCCCGAACCAAACTGTCTTGGATGTTCCGTGTTCACTGAAAACAGTGAAAACACTGCTGATGTTTAGGATGTCATGCCGAGACATGAGAAGAAAAAGAGAGGGATTCAGCCAGTCAGCTACTTTCCCCTTCTCGTGCATATATTCACACATAATGTACAGTAGAATAATATAAAGCTATTTACAATGGAAGAAAAACACAAACTAGAAAACTGGCCAAGAAAAGTTAATCTGGGAAATTACTCTGAGGCATGACATGAAATCAAGACTCTTTACCTCTTCTTTTTTATTAGCATTTTCTCAAAGCTGGGCCAAAGTCACGGACTTGACTATCCATAAATCTTAAACCTCTTTATTTCCCAGGCTTCCAAGATACACACATTCATTGAGATACAAAGGTATATCTAGATATAAACATGCATACGATGCATAAAGTTGGAGTTGTATGCTCAGATATATCAGAGCTCCCACACTATCTTGCAAATGTGTATACATACCCATGCATATAATATCTGTGTATAGATTGCTTGCACTATCCTACACAGTTTAGTATCTCAATCTCTTTTTATGTATAATAAACTTTTCAAACCCATAATTGTTAACAATTTTCTTCTTGACTATCCTTTTTCTTTAGTCGTTCTTACTCGTTCCTTGTTATTTGTCCAATCATTCGACCATTGACAGGGTGGTGAATTTTCATGGGGAAAAGAGAGGGCGACTACAACATGTGAGCATATAAGCAGTGACCAGAAATATATTATCTCCAGTGCATCAAAAACTATACACTGCTTCTTTTGGTTTTCATATTTTAGCTTAGCAGCATTTGCTCACATTCTCCACTCTTCCCACTAAAGCAAATTTAATATGTTACTGTGGAGAAACACATTTTTGAGCCTTTGAGTTTCGTGACTGTTACGACTGTATTATTAGCCATCTCTGCTAACTGAATGTAGTAGAATTTGCCTTAGAATTGAATCATAAACAAGATGACGAGGATTGACAAGAGCGAATTCGGTGCATCAACAAGGCTGCCTTAATAGTTGTCATCGCAATGAAGTGCCGCATATGCCTGCTTGAGCAAGCTAGCAAATGTGTTCAATGTTCAAGTTCTATAAGAAATAAGAAATGCGAAGGCTGAAAAAAATTCTACAAAAAAATATTGGATTTTAATACAGCACCGACAGTATTGTTAGATTACTCCAAAGTATTTAGTCGTTTTGATTTATTTTATTTTTGATACAAAACTGCGGTTTTCTCTTTAGATCAACGGCAAAGATAATGCTGGAAGTTGATGTTGTTTTGATTTTTTCCTCGTCAGTTAAACTGGGTATTTACTATTGCAGAGGAAAAGCGAAAGTCGGAAAGAAATGAGCGACTGAAGAAAGGTATAGAAGAATGTTAACAAGTTAATCGGTCATAAAGGTTGTTGTTGGTGAGCTATGTTGATGTCGATGTCGGTCCTCGTGCAGGAACGTGAGGTATGGCCAAAGAATATGCACGAAGCCCAAAAAATACATGTGCACTACACATATCCAAGCTATATGTATACATAGAACCGAAGAGCTGTAGACTTTAACTAGGTTCAAACGGGGAAATTTGGATAAAAAAAACTACGATAAAGCAGCGTCAATTTGCACGGGAAGTCTGGCTCGTCTTTATGAGTCTTGGTCATGCTGGATCTGTATGTTTGCCGGCTTATCACAAACCAAAATCTTTCTTCGCCTCTCCTCCTCTTCCTTCTTCTCTGGCATTTTTTCCCGTTTTTATTTGACTCTCATTTTCCTCCCTTCGACATCGGTAGGGTCATTTCAACTCTTTGCAAGCATACACAACTTTATACATACACAACTACATACATACATCGTTCTTTTGCCATTGACTTGGCACCCTACTTTCACTGCTGCTTGAAACAACATTCCCAATCATTAAACATATTTCATCGAACCAATAATTAACTTTTCTCCGTTCGCCCAACGTTTTCAACTCTTTAGTATTGGAGAGGTTTGGCACGGCGTGTGTGAAAGGAGCTCTTTAATTTTTCCAAGATAACTTCTCAAAATTTGTAGCTCAAGGAGCAATGTAAAATTGTGAAAACCATTTGAAAACCCACAAGTTTTACACATTTGCTGCCAAATGACAAAATTCCTTTCATGTTTTCAGTCTCACAGTTTTGTAGTAAAACACATCTTTTGGTATGAGAGTCCAAGCCTGAAAAACCTGAATTTTGCCTTTTCTTCGCGACCATTAACGACAAACAAATAATTTCTTTAGTCTTTGTATTTAGTTGTTTAACTATTTATTTTCTCTACTCGCTATTTATTGTTATGAGAGCATTAGCAACCGAATGAAATTGTACAGTGCAACTTTGCTAGAACCATTACTCTATTCTGTAATACATTCTTTATAATATGTACGTTGATAGCTGGAGAAAACTTTCACTCTCTGGCATATGTCGTATATTGTAAGTATGTGCATAAAATGTATAGTGAATACAATTTATCCGTTTTCAAATTGGGGCAAATGCAGAAATAAAGAAGAGAAGCAAAAAGAAGAAGACGAGAGAAATATATTCAACTTGAGTTTACTTTTGCCTTTCAAGGAACTAAAAAACACAGGAGAGAGAGAGAGAGAGAGTAAGAATAGCCGTGGGAGGAAAAGGGTAGAAAATGTTTTGTCTTCAAAAAATAATATATATTATACACACATAGACACAGACACAGACATTATACATGGTGAACTGTGTGTTGAATGTTGAACGCTGAACGTTTTCCTTGCTTGCTTGCTATTTGCGATTCGCATGTCCCTGTTATTATTTCTCTCAACTCCCAATTTTCTCTGCCTTCCTTGTGACTTACTCCTATTTTGATTCCCTGTACGGTGTACATGGCACTTTCATGCCTAAAGAGAGAAGCGATGGATGGCAATGGCAAACTAGAGCAGGAGCCAAAAGAACTAATACGAGCAAATACGAGAGCAAAAGAAGACGCATGAAGAAAGTAGAGAGAGAGAGAGAGAGAAAGAGAGTAAAAGCATGCATGAATGATATTTGAAGAAAAGAGAGAGAGGAAAACCTCGAGGAAATTTGTTTTCTTTCTCAATGTTTCTATAAAATCTAGATTTCACAATCTCGATCTAGATCTATGTATAGGCTTGAAGTTAGATTCGAATTCGGATTTGGATTTCGAGCTGGAATCACATTCACATTCAGAAAGAACTCGGAAAGAGTCAAAAGTCAACTGTAGGCTATGGAAGGATATGGTAGAATATAATACGTATGCGTAGTGAACTATATAGTAAAGAAAAAAATCGCAATTCTTCTTTTTTTCAGTGTTTTTTCTTCAGATACATACGTTTTAGATTTTAGTCTTGTGAAAAGTCAGGAGTCGGTATAGTTTGTGCCTTTTTTCTCTCACAATCAATATCACCTTTGCAGTGTACTGTACTGTATATATGTCATATTATATTCGGTAGACATGAGATTTTTCCGGGAAAAAAAAGGAAAAGTCGGTCTTCTGTCTGTCGTCATCTCATAGTCAACTTGTATGTATATGCGTATTATGTGTGGATTTTCATGGTTCAGACACACATTTATAGATATACATATTCTTCCCTTTTAGCTTACCATCACTCTCTCTCTCTCTCTCTCTCCTTCACTTACTCTCTTCGTCTCAGCAACCCCGAATTGGAAATCGAATGCACTTTCAAATTGAATACCTTCGTTGTGAATATCAAGCATATCAAAGGAGGATGCACATTAAATGTACCAAAAATGTTTTTTGAAAGGCATACATATTTCATGCACACATTTACACAGGACTTTGCAATACTATACAATATCCATAGTCAATATTGGAATATGTATGTATATTTTATGGGGCAAATTTTTACGTATAGGACCAAATTTTATCGGCGTTTTTGTTGTAATTTCTTAGTTTTGATATTACGCAAAAGAAAATATTTAGGTTCGTGTTGTTTTCACCTGTGAAAAATCAGTCTTTTGTAGTAATTTCTTTAGCATTTTTTGATAGGTTGTATTATAATATCGAGAAAATGAAATCGATTAGCTCGATTAGCCAGATTTTTAGTTTGCGAGCTGCAAACACGAGTAACATGATATGGTGTGACATCAATTGTTTGGAAAAATGCGTCAAAAGCATACGAGTGGAGTCCTGGAATTCAGATGCTTCATAGTAAAAAGTCGAAAGGAAGACAAAAAATTGCTAGTAGTCTCTATCTTACATCACCCCTAGCATGTGAACGTGGAAGGAGATGGATGGGGGACGAAAGGGAAAGAAAAATTGTTTGGGCTTTAACCTTTAGAAAATTGAAATTAAATATCAAGTTTTTTCTTCTTTGTATTCCCAGGTTAGGAAAAAAAGAAGGAGAAGGTCTTTGCGCTGCTATCTAAATTCTGAATATCTTGAAAGCCTCGTGATTTGAAGGGAAAGGTTTTAAGACGAAGAATAATAAAATTTACAAAACGGAGAAGGTCTCCCCGCTTCCTCAGGTAACGACTGTTCCTCGTTTTCATCAAAAATTGTAAAAGCTGAGTTATTCTGATATAATATTGACAAAAGATACAGGGTTTTTGTTTGCGATGCATTTGTCATAGGATTAAAGAAATTTGGAAACATCTTTTTTAATTTTCCACATAATTTTCTACGGGATGATGGATAAATTTCATGTCCTCCTGAATTTAAACATTTTTTCTATATTATTATGTAAAAATTCTAAAAGTTTCTAACTATTTTCAATGACGACAACCTTTTTCTTTACTTTTTTGTTGGATCGTCAGCATATCTTATTTTAACGTTCTTTCTTCATCTTCGTCCTTTTTTATTAAAAATTTTTTTAAAAAAAACACTAAAAACTGAAGGAACTGTGAAAAACTCGGAGCTAGGCTTTGGCCTCGGAAAAAATGCAAGTTTGCACTGTGTTGTTTTATGTACTTATTAATAACATTATGCATGCAATTTAGAGGCTTAAAATGCAAGATGTAACACCGAAATGATGTGATACAAAATAAGTGCAAACTAAACGTGTTTTTTAGTTGTACTCTTAGTCACATGTAGTTACAAGAGACTTGAATTGTGTTCCTATACATGCATGCATGTGTGTATGCACGTTTGTTTGTTTGTCGGAATAAGTGAGAGAGTGTATGTGTGTGTAAAATTAATGGAGAATGTGCTCAAGCAGGGTGAAATAAATATGTTTGCCGAGGAGGGTAGGTGAGTTTTCCTCGGTGGAAGGACAAAGGAAAATTTTGAGAAAGAGAAAGAGTCACTGCGAGAGAAAGAGGGACGATGTGTGCAACTTGTCAGGAGTGAGTTATTTTGCCGAGACATGCAATACCCATGTATATACCTTTTGGTAGTTATGTATATCTATCTACATTTCGACATGGTAGGTCCAACGCGCTTCACCCCTATCCTTCCTGGCAGACACACTAATTTTCTTCTAATTCTGTCCACACTCTCACTACCGCTAGCCGTATACATACATGCACATGCCGTATATATGCATCCATTCAGTGACAAGTCGCTGTTACACTGAAAGAACAACGCTATAGGCAATGGGCCAGTTACTTATGACCAAAGAACAAATAATAATACTGAGCATTGCAACTGTAGAATTTTAGATTGTGAGAAAAAACTGGGATTTGTCAGACTGCTGTCATTGTCATTGTCGTTGGCATTGTATACTCTCACTCTCAGCATGTCTCATTTCCCAATTATTCTTCTCATCCCTAATAAATGATAGTAACTATACGGCAACGTATAGCCATACCAAGAAATGTGGTAACTTTTGCTGCACCTTATTCTAATAACGACACCAAAGTGGCAACAAAAACAAAGACTAATTGAAATGACTAAAAAGAAGTAAGAAGTTAATAACATTTTACTTTACTTTAACAACTGTGATTTCCACAATTTTCTTTAAAACATTGTATTTCAATAAAAACAAATTACCTTGTAATTTGTTAATAAACCAATTATTGTTATTGTACAATTGCATATTATTGGGAAAAATCGAAAAGATAAATATTTACAGCCGATACTTTGTCAAAGACAATTACAGGCTTTGAGATGGGGAGCAAACCAGGGCGAGGGAAATGAGCCTGGTCAAAAAATTCAGACATACATAACTTCGTAAATGAGGGTGGAAAACTCTGATAGGAATTCAAAATTCATGAGATTAATGAGAACCAAAAAGTCATTAGAGGTGTACAGTGTACAGCGAGTCCAGTATTTCAGTATTCATCAGTGCTATCGAACATACAGCACATACATATGCACTTTGGGTATTGGGGATCTATAGTGTAATGTCATAGGTACATAAATTATTGTTGTGACGGGGGTAATACTACTTAGCCCATAATTATTATCACCATCCGAAACACATGTACAACTACGTAATATTATACGCTCTAGTTGGTTCTCAACATTATTTGTACTGCAATGTATTGTATGGTATTGTATTGTATTTATCTTTATCCACCTTATTTCCATGATATCCTCTGTGGCTAGCTTGTTTTGCTTGGCTTGGCTGGGCTTAACTTGGTGGGGCTTCTGGCTATTACAACTTTCCCCTAATTGCTAATACGACATAAATACGAAGCATACGTATATTGGCTCACGAATTACCCCCTGAAATTTGGTGACACTCTCGCCTATATCCATTACTATTTTACTATTCTCTAGTTCTATGTATATTTCCTTCTGTGACCGTAGCCGAGTTACTGATGTGGTGGGTAGGTATCTTTCTGGTTGATGGAGGGGCTAAAGATTGCACTACTTTCTATACATTCCTATTTTTTTCCTGTATAATACACTTCTATCGTAGCAAGTATGTATATTTTAAGCTAGTTTTATATAAGCAGTAGCTGTGTCCATTGACGAGCATAAAAATATATATGGTTAATTTGGCCACTTTATCGCTTTCTAGCTTCACATGACTTGACTTGAGCTTTACCACAAAGGGTGTGGGATGGTCGGCAGAGCTGACATTGACACTGACGATTTGCCCAACGCGTTGTATACATATTTACATCATGTGCCCTTAATGTAAACACAGCACACACATACGAATACTGTGTTAAAGTTCTTGGTCGTCACCCCCCGGTCTTCATGATTTTCCTGTCTCCAATCACCTCGTTGTCTTTTTCAAGGCACATTACTATCATTTATGGTTAAATCCCAAAATTTTTTCGAGCCAAAGAGTTTAAGCGTTTCAACCAATCTTTGCAAAAATCCCCGCGCCACTACAGATTAAGTAGTTAGCTTGGTTTTGTGGGGTTTGCTGGGAACGGAGAGACAACGACGATGTTAAGTTGATTAAAAGAGTAGGAATGTCGAAGGTGAATCTAAGTATAGAGCACTTATTGTACTTTCTGACTTTGATTTGTATTCATATTCACCCAAGCACAAGAAATACTGTTGAACTTTGCATAAATTTTTCTTTCATTTACCGTATTGTACGTGCCGGTATAAATAGTTCCTCGAAATATGTAATGAAGTCATGGCATGGTTTTCGGTGGCAACTGGTCGTAACGATTAAACTGCGTATTTTATTTTGTGCGGTTATATACACATAAAATATGTACATACATACATACACATACGCGTACACATAATTGTGCATTATGTATGTATGGATAGTCTAAATAGTTAGGTATAGATATAAATAGACTAGTGGTGTAATTTGATTTACTTTTGTGATTGAATTATGTCTCAATTAACTAGAATATTCCAGTGCCGACGTCACCCCGTCAATTTAGCCCAATTTATTCCTGTCCATGTTCCTCAACATCCCATTATTTTCTCATTGCTCAATTTTAACTTCTCCGTGTCTCTTCAAGTCTGTCTCTGGCAATGTGTCTGTGCCTGTGTCTGTCTCACCCCGACGCTGTACGCTGAACACCAAGCAATGAACATGGGAAAAAGCTCACACTGCTCTTGTGGTGTATCGTACCAGCATGCTGCTGCTGATGATGATGATAGTGATGACGATGAGTATCCATACGAGTACATGTACGATAAAGCTTGCTTGTTTTAACCTCTGCACACTGTAATTGACATCACAATCTCAATATTCCCCCTTTGCAATCTTTACCTCTGACTTTCTCCAGTCGTCTGTTGAATGAATATGCGAATAGAAATAAGCATCTACGAATATTCTCCATCATTATTGCTCACTTCCTCCATTAATGTAAGGTACAACAAACCTGGTGCACTTTATGTACTCTACTCTTAGTTTCTCCAGGACTCTGGTTTATTTTTTTTTCGTTCAATTTATTATTCTAACCAAATTGTAGATGGAGAAATCAGCACTTGTTCTGCTCTATTCTCTTAAGAGGTATAATCAAGTTGTTGACTGTCTCCTCATTTTCATAATTAGTTAATGAGGAGCTTTCTCACAAAATAAAGTATATAATTTCCTGCGCACTCAAATATTGTAATACTGACTCTATAAATATTTACAATGAGCCATATTTCCCTGTTTCTGCAGAACAAGCAAACCATTAACCTTTGACCCTTTGCGTTTTAATTTTTAAATACATGTAAATAGCTTAATTTGTTTTAGAAGATGGCTTATTGTTTTCAATAAAAATTAAAAACTGCTTTTTGATAATCGTTTTATTTACTTAATAATCGAGAATGTGGGGGAAGTTTAGGCGCTTAGTGGTTCGGTATTCGGTACTCTGTATACACAAAATGTGTGTGTACCGTGTTACAAAACGTTACCTGTCACACATACGTACAATCAACTATTTATGAAGCCATGTAATTAAACAGCAATTATATATCATGAGCAGCACACTTGACTTAACTTGAGGTTAATGGCATAGAAATTATTGTATTGTGCAACATCCCGATCAAATCAAGTGGATATTCAACATTCAATGCTGTCAACCATTTATAAAGTCGGTCACCAGTCACCCGATAGACAATACAGAGAGAGAGAGACAATGCCAAAATCAAATGGCGGAGAGAAACTTGATATATTTTGACTCGATTCATGGTACACATTATTATGCTCTTTCTATTGACCCTCAACCCAAAAGAGTCGGTGGGAAAGCTTCGACCGGCTTTGTTTGCATAAGAATGCCGAATATTATTATTATGTATTGTGTACTTTTGTCGATATTCGTAATTCATACATTCTCATATATGTATGAGATACAACTGTTATTGTACGGCAAAAGCAGGATGATGATGAATTAACTACATTTGATTCACACAACCATGATTGTTTGGCTTTCGGTGTTTGGTGCCAGTCTGGTTTGGCGTTTGGCTCCCGTTTTGTGTTCCCTTCTTCTCCGACTCTATGTCTTCCCCTTTGTGTGGGAGGGTGAAAAGAATCAAGAACGAGAACAAGCTTCTTTCTTTCCTGGTCCTTGGTTTATCCTCCTTCCATTCATACCATCGTACAATATTTCCACGCTGGAAAAGTAAGGAGACTCGGGATAGATAAAGGTTTTCTTCTATAGTAACCATTCACGGTATGGTTAAGTTTCAAAGTACTGTATGAACTCTTCCTTCTCTTCCTCCCTGCTTTTCGTGATTCAAGACGCTCATGTAAAGGGGAATGTGATGGATGGTAAATATTTGCTTATCGCACATCCTTTCTCTCTTCTATTTTGACTGTGCCTCTTCAACAAGGAACTAAACCGCTACAATTGTTTGCACACCCAAACCAAACCCAACCAAACTCAAGTCACAACCCTCACAATAAGAACCAACAAGCCAAGGCAAACTAAAAACGAGACAGGCTCGTAGTTATACCCACGTCCTACTTCTAAACACATTTATTTAACACATATATTTATATGCACCACATATGTAGCATGTAGCTATGCCTGCATGTTGGTTCGCAAAATGGTAGAGGACGACCAAAATGTCCGAAAAACACAGAAAGTAGATAATTATTACCACAGTTACACACTAAGAGTTTCCACAGTGCAAACAGTGTTGCGTGTACGTGTGAGAAATCTTTTGCCTTCATTTTCTGTTTTTATTTCTATTTATTTACTTCATTTGCTCGTCTGCCTCTTCAGGCGATTAGGTATCTAGGTAGCAAAATCTCAGGAAATCCGAGGACTGGCCAAGAAGAAGTAGCTTATATCTATGATTCTGTTGCCATTTTCATAGTATCATGTTATTCTATCCCAAAATCACAGAGCCGAGAGCGTTGGCAGAGCCTTGTTGGTTGCAACTATTTCTCTGGCTATTTACGGCAATTTTCAATTACTTTGCCTAATAACTGGAGCTAACCAGGAAATTGTGGAAAATACTACCTATCAATGAATGTACTTTGAAATATGTATATATTTCTATGACACCCAGAAGTCCCTTTAGACATTCAAAACAAAGGAATAATGGTAAATAATATAGGGTAAACAAGAGTTCTGCAAAGAGGGCAAATATCTGATAGTACTGCATGTATCTGGTACACTTGTTGTTTTCCAACTCCTTCCTTGCTTCAGCCGTTTAGTGTTGTATGTTTTTATAGCCAGTTCCTTTAATATTTGTGCTTATACTGTATCTTGTCCTTCTACTCTGTGTTCACACACAACACCTGGATTTCCCTACCGTTTAAAGATTGCACTGAACTTGTTTCATCATACAAAATTCTTAGAGGCAGAGAGGTAAAGTAATACAAAAAGGATTTCCTCAAGAGAATGGAAAATCCATGAGCATCCATACATACATACACAACAGTATGTACGTGTAGAAAAATTTACAATACTCGCATCAAAAATAAGGGGATAAAAATAAAAGAGCGCTTTCTCCTCTCCTTTGTTTATCTTCCAATATACTTCCCCTTTGTCCTCCATGTATTGATTAGTAACATTGTAAAAAGGCAGTTGAAGGAGTTAAGTTTGCATTTGACTCAAAGAGAAAACAAGAGAGAGAACGACTATAAAGAGGCAGAATATTCTCCTATCTCGAGATATTAAAGACCGGTGAGTGTCGTACGTGCTTCGTTAGTTTCTAGCCCAAGGCGCATTATTATAACTGTGCAAATACACACCAATCCAATACACACAGACACGTTGTACTGCAGGCACATATACAATACATACACACATTGTACTGGAGAAGGTATCTAGTATCCTATAATGAGAATGAAACAATCGACAATCCCGTATTTCCCCCCTTTACGATGCAATACAAACACACAAATATACATGTATAATAAACTACCCGTAACACCACAATAATATCAATATTAATAGTGTAACTATCATGCCATTTGCGTTTGTATTTGTTTGTTTGTACTTTTGTACTTCCATTTGAGGCCAGAGTACACAGGGTAGGAAGGAAATTTAGGCGTGGGACTATTATTATTATCGTGTTAATGCTCCTGTATAATTTTGAATTGGATTTGGGCTTAAATGGGGCAAACGAGAATAATCAGGACGATTATTTAAAAAACGGAATAAAGAACTAACCTCCATCCATTTTTAATTTTTATGGTCATTTACGTGAGAAAATGTTTAAAGAAGGGCGATTTTTTAGCAGCTTTATATTTACTATAAAAGGTGCTCTATTATAAGTTCTTGCAAAATGGAAATGTATCATACAATACAGTAGATCTAAATTATAATGCAAGAAGCTTTTATCTTGTAAAATCAAATGAACTACACAACTTGTTTAGCTAGCTATTAAAATGCTGACTTACTGTTTGAAATTATCAGTTTTTGTGTTAAATGTGTTTGAAATTAAAATTAGTCTTTAAAGTTTTGCCATTGTACTGTCCTATGCTAAGATGTGCGCGAAAATTTATAGGATGGAAGGAGTTTCACATAACCAGAGTGTAGTGTACCCGTTTTTGAATTTATATATGGGACATTTATTCCTGGTGATTCGGATTCTGCTGATGCTTTGCCTCTACATTGTAGTAAATACAATTTATAAATTGGGGATGGAGTCGTTCAGCTCACCTAATGCGTGTTAAGTACATATTTTATAGGTGAATTTGGATGAAGTTGGGGATTGGATGTGCTGCCTTTGCGTTTGCTTCTACCTTAACGTCGATGAACTGGTGACTAGCGAGCTGAAGCTCATTTACAAACTTCCTAATCCTCTAATATCCCCGCAATTTACACTCATTTTACTCCCACCCTGTTTGCTGAACAGAGTCCATTTTGAAGGAAAGACACACACAAGCATACATACATACATACATATGGATACATATTTGTTGGCCGAAATTCCATTTAATATGTATACCAACAAGGGAGGAAAAAGTCCTTACCATCGCCATTATATAAACCCAAAAGGAAAGGAAAAGCAAAAGTGTATCCATATCAAGTCCACATTATTACCCAGATCCAACCAACAACAACAACCCAAGCAAGGAGCTTGTAAAAGGAATACGTGTATATTGTATATATTGTACATGTATAATGATGTACGTACAGAGATGTAGAAAATGAGGAGACGACCAGGAGTAAGCACAAGGAGAAAAACTTCGTTTATCTTGTTGGCAAAATTACTTTTGCCGCCGGCTTAAAACCCGATTTGTTTCTCTCGCTCTATCCACATGCACACAGTCAAACAGACTTGCACGCACACACACACACACACACACAACGGATTAACTCACCCCATCAACCAACTGTGGGAAGTGAACTGGTCACATAATAACTGTGTATTAGTAAATGTTGGATATGCATAGATATACTTGGCGAGATCATGAAGAAAAACACGAACGTATCTTAGTTATGTGTGTATACCTACATTTATAAATACATTCATTAAGGAAAACCCGTCCCGATACATGTAGATTACATCTTGGAATGTGCTAAATCTACATGAACATACATATATGCAAACACAACATATATATCTATGCGAGTTCAAATTGCACGTTAAAAGTAAAACGCTAGTCTTATATTTTTCTCCGAGTTCTTAGCTCATACATTAGTCAGACTTAGACTTACTCAAGATAAGTCTGATAATTAGAAGAAGGAGAAAGAGAGAGAGAGAGAGAGAAGGATAGATAGAGAAAGAAAGAAAGACCATCTTCCTTCTTCCCAGTCTTCATCTTTCATTGGAGGATCTTCTCAAAGACGTCATGCATTTTCGCTAGAATTATACATAGTAACAATAGCATCGGAAGCGACACACTCTGTCCGTATTTATTTTCTAGCAGGAAGAACAAAAAAGTTTCAAATTACATTAGTCAATAGGGAAAGGCTTAATTGAAAACGACATTGAACTCAGTTCCGAATGTACATATGTATATTGCACTGTACTGAAATCAAATGTATCTGCATAAAGATTCTCAACATTCCCTTCATTTAGGAGAAATCGACAATTTTCACACAATGACGGATTAGCAGAAGCAGACAACAGATCCTGTCGTCAAGAATCGGAATACATGTGTATGTAATTCTCAAAGCCTCCCTCTCATACAATATCCAATATACACGCAGATTGCTACAAGTTGGAAGAATTTGTGTAGTTTTCTGCATGTCACTTTTTACAACTCCAGTGAATACATTTATACTGTGTAATGCACTGAAATTGTAGCGAGTGAATAACGACACTGTACATTTTAACACATTGCAAACAGCCGTAAGTTAGGGGGGAAGAGACACTAACGAGTTTACAAAAGAAGTGTTCAACTGGAACTAAAATACTTTGGAAAATCCAGCAGTGAACAAAAGTTTGTTAATATGAACAATGAACAGCGAACAGGGAAAGTCGACCGTCCTCAGTTCCTCCAGGGGATGAATGATGGAAGGAAGGAAGGATGAATAAAAGAAAGGTGAGAAAAGCCTCAAGGACAACATGGAAAAGATGAACAAATTTGCCAAGATTTTAGGCAGGTGTACGTTGTACGTTTATATTTTACTAAGGAGGTTTTTAATACACAGTTATCTGAATTGATTCTGCAGACATATTTTTGTATGACCGCGACCAATGTAAAAATTAGCATGCTTCTATTGTACTATATTGCAAAGCAAGAAAACAGTTTCTAATTCCTTCAAACCGCTAATGCTAGATAATGTATCGTAGTATTCTACAGTATTATCCCACATCAAACGTCAGTTAACACAATATTTTTGTTAATTAAGCTGCAGGTGATCCTAAAATGTTTACTGTTTATGTCAAGCAGCGAGGAAAAGAAATGGAGCTTGGGTAATTAATTTGTGGTTTAATCCCGTGATTGTCTAATGAATGAAAACAAGGTTGACTAATATCAGTTACACAAATTAAAAAGAACAAGAATAGAAAAGAAGAGAAATTTGAATACAAAACAAAGGGAAAGAGAAAAGGATAGGAAACTTGCCCAAGAAATGACAAGAAAAACTATAATGTTATCAATTTGATATTGTCTCCTCCCGTTTGTTTGTAGTCCTACAAGGAGAGAAAAAGTTTAGTATTTTAGATTGTCATTTGTCATTTGAATACAGCTTTGACACTGCATTGTCAGTCTGAGCTTTCTGTATACATACATACACACAACTGTTTGTATTTTGAGACTGGAGGAGACAAACGGAGACTGACGTGAAAGTTAAACGGATGTGTGGCCATAAGTAAAACGTGATGCTGCCACTTATTTTCTTACTCTGTATCGTATCGTATCATATGAAGTCGCTTTGAGCTCACTTTCCCCCCCCCCCTCTCTCTCTCTCTTTGAGCGGAATTTAATTATCTTTGGAGTGCGAGTGAACTGAGGCAAAAAATCGGTGCTTTGTACCTCGAACATATGGACATAATATCTTTATACACAATGCACAATACGAATGTATCCACAATATGCACAATAGGCAGTTGTAATCTAGATTGCTGGTGCATAATAATAATACATAATAATAATTTGTATTTCTCCAATATATGTACAGTATGCTAACTTTCTTTCCACTGTGTTACATGTATTTACTTTCTCTTGCTTCCCCAACTCCAACTCCAACAGCCAACAGCTTCACACTTGAACACTAAAAACTTAACTTCCAACTCGTTCAAGTGGGAACAAAAGCAAACCATGTTTCTATTTGCTCTTTCCCCCTATCTCCATTCTTTCTTTGACTTTTCTCGTGTAATAAAGTTAACAGTACTATAATACACAGTACAGAACATCAGTACGTTTAAAAGTTGAAAAACCAACTGATTTCGATTCTGATTTTAACTGTGTACACTTTACACATACTGTATTTTGTATATTATAAGCAAACATACATGCATACGTTAGTATGCATTTGAAACATGTATCCGATCTTGTACCTTTTGTACTACGCATATATGAGGACTTAAAATACATATTTCTCAACTCTGCAAATACAACATATTGTGCAATGTTGTATGTACAATATGATGAATTTTCTCGTCTGCCTTTGCTCCGCTTTCTCTCCTCTCCTCAGCTACAACTTAAACTTCTTGGTTCATAGGACGAGGAAACTTTGCCCCAAACTTTTCTTCTCAAGGGTTTTTCTTCTCTCCAATGCCTTCAAATCTCGAACAAGAGATGTATGTAGGCAAGAAGAAAAAAGAAAGATGAAGAATATGTCGAGGAATTTAGTTGCTCCATAAACTATTAGTTTTTGTCCTGGAGAAAAAGTTGGAGGGACTCGGATAAAATGACAAGGATATGAATAAAAGACAGACTGCTATTATACTATGTATACGTATGTAGGTTGTCAAGAAATCTGGATGGACGAACAAACAAATCGACAGACAGACAACAGATTTAGAGATGATCGGTTTTATTTTATTTTTTTATTTTGAGATTTTTGTGTCACATTTTTTTCCGACTATTTTTTGTACAATAGTGTCAATCATGTTTATAATATTTTTCAAAACCTCAGAAAACTGTACGCCCACTTTCGTTTAAAAAGACATCCGTTTATGATCCGTTTATGAAGTTCTAAAAAAAGTTGTTTACTTAACGTCTTTAAGGATCTTCAACAAAAAATAGTATTTAACCATTTAATGCCAAACCTCCATATAATTGTTTCATGTAAAATCTGTTAAAAAGTCGGCGTGAGTGAAAAGTATCATATAAACAGGAAGTCGCTCGAGTGTTCAATTGAAACTTGAGGAGAAAAGTTGTACGCACCAGTACAAAGTATGTACCAAAACACAGGGACAGGGACAAACAAAATGCAGTTCCCAGTTAGATCCAGATTCAGATTTTGTGTTTCATTTCCGCACTTTCCCCGGTGTAAAAAGCGGCAAGGAGTAGTTCTCAATAGGCATTTTGTCTCCACGCCGACTTGGTTTATCGAGGGTGAATGATGAGGAGTAATTAGTCTTTGTAACATGCAGACAGCCGCATAGTCACACACAGACGGAAAACATTTATCTAGCACTGTTTATTTATTTATCTCCATGAATTATCTCCAGCTAACTGCGTGAGTGCGTGGAATATGTGTGTAGGTATATTGAAACACTATGTGGACATATGTACACAAGTTTGTATCCATAAGCGCACAAAAAGAAACGCAGGGTGCAACGCAACACAAGGTCTGGAAAAAGTGTGTGTGGAAAGCAAGAGGAAGAGGAAAAGAAGAATGAGGGAGATGCATAAATATGCACACACGTTGCTCTCAAGTTGGCTGTTATCTGTATACCACGTGTGTACATACAAACATACATGTGTAATATGCAGGCTGCATTTCATACTCTCAACTTGGCTTAGCTCAACCCAACCTAACTCTACCCTGCATTCTACGCTACTCTATTCCACTATTCCACGCTACTGTACTCAACCCGAACCCTCACAATCCATTACATTAACTTTCACGGCTGAATATTTCTCTCCCCCCAACGAAGATCTGATCACCGCAAGATTCTTTTTTCCACACACACAACTCAATTTTTTCTATTGAGTGGACGAATTTTCCTTTTCACTTGTTCTTCTCCCGAATACGAATACGAATACATATGCACGCATCTAAATATGTGTCCATACATATACACAAATGTTGTCTTCATCCCTTTGTCACACAATCACAGTATGAAATTCAGCTATACTTACATGCATACATGTAGAAAGTGCGTATACTCCTATAATTTGTGCATTTGTGTCATATCAATATCAATATCGTATAATTTTTTATAAAAGAAATGTATAGTCGAGCACATGGATACTTTCCAAGAAAGGGAGGAAAAGGAATCACTATGAAAAAACCACCAAGTGGGTTACAACTCCTGATATATGTATGTACAATGTACAAGCAACTTATGACTTGTGTCATTTCACAGCGACTTTTATATTGATATTGATTTGAAATGACCGTCTCGTTAAAACATCCCCCTGGGTTTACATTGATTTAATTTTACCCTCCCATCCTTCCATTGTATTGTATGTATAATGTATACTGTATATTACACACTTCTCCTACGTAGATCTACGTATATCTTCCATGTTCACTGCGCCAAGATTGGAAAAACCTCAAATTCAACCTACACTTTTGCATACATCATACATACATACAGCATGCATTAAGTACTTCTTATCCATTGTATCTATAGATACAATATGTAACCTGTTTTCTCACTGCGACTGAACAAATTAGATTGAACCTGCCATAAAGTTTGTACACAAATTTCTGTAATTTCCTTTATTTTTTTGCTCCCTTGTAGTTAAATGCACTCCAACTAGAAAATTCAATAACCTTCAAACATTTCAATTACACTATAATACGATTTATGAAGATTTCCTGAACCCAAATCTGCAAACTGTAAGAAATTTTTGCACTCTGACTCATTGAACTTATTGCTGGATTTATAACGGCTCTAAATATTTAGAGCGTTGTACCATTTGGCCCCAACTCAGAAACCGTTGCATTATATTAATTTAGTGCAAAGCAATGGGGGATGAATAACCTCAAAAATACAACAATAATAATAAAAGTCCTGGCTTGTCTCATACATACATACATACATGTGCTTTTAGTGCACTTTTTCGATATCGGCTCCAAAAATTCCACTTTGGAATTGCAATGAAAATGAAAATGAGACACAAGAGCTCTCGAGGTTGTGACCAGAGGGTGAAACTGAAACCCAAGTGAGAAGGGAGGGAATAAAGGAAGGGAAAAATTTTGATAGTAAAGAGACAGGCCAAAGCTCACCGTCTACTTGTGTGCCTGTGTGTGCATATATGTGTGTGGAGTTACGTATCGGTTCGGACTTTTACATTTCGATTCTTCTTTTTCGGACAGTGTAACATTTAGTATGTGCAGCGCCCTTATAGCTCCATATAACTACACAAGTGGGGACGCCCGTCATATGACGGGAAAAGAAAAATTATTTACAAATCCTTATCTGATGGCAAAACAGTAATATAGTCTTCAGTCACACGGCCAAAGTACAAACAATAAAGTTTTTTCTAATTATTTAAAAATGATCCCCGGCTTTTACCCCAATATTCTTCTACCTATTACTTCTTTATGAAATATTTCTACAATAAAAGATATTTCGCCGCTGTTTCCAGGAAAGCATGGGTTTATTTTAAAGAAAATGTGGTTTCCCTTTGAAACGGTGACGAAACATCCTTTGTAGTAGGAATCTTTCGTATTCTTTCCCCTCTTTCGGTGGCTTTCATAATTTGACTTCGTAAAAAATTTTACCCCCCCCCCCCTTTTTGTCCTTTGTCTGTCAGCGTTCGTAGGCCCCAGGCCCTCCTCCCTCCTAAAACGTATGTAAACTAATGTATTTGATATGGCGGGTCCGCCCTCCGCCGACCCCCCAAGCCATTTCCGCCCGAACCGGCCATACCACTTCCTTCACGACGGAGTTCATGTTTTTCCTATGTGTTTGACATCCTTTCCGCCCTTTTACAACCCGAGTTACCTACTTTGCATTTGTCATTCTTTTGTTTGTTCGTTCGATATCCTTTGCCTATATTTATCTGGTGTCATTCCCCTATTTTTTGATTATATTCGTCTCCGCATTTATTCGCTCTTAATATTCACATTTTCTTTTCAATTCGATGCAACTGATTGTCCTATTTATGCAGCGTCCCTAATAAAAATATGTTGTCATGAAATGTGACCGGAAATTCGACCAAAATGACGTCAAATCCAATTGGAATCCCATCACTTTTCCATGGGACTCC
>JAQIVE010000594.1:0-34730 GCA_034698285.1 Sminthurinus bimaculatus
ATCTTGCCAAAATATCGATGAGTCGACATCCACTTGCACATTTGCACATGTTCCCATCAACCTTCCGCCACAGACTGCATTTGTAAAATGTAACGATGATTGGTCAGCATTTTCCCAGGTTTTGTTCATTCATTCATTCCTGTTTCTTCTCTTGGCTTGAATCCCTTGCTGGATTCCAGATTCCAGAATTCCAGGCAGACAGGCAGGAAGAATATCTGCCTGTGTCAGTGTCGGAATTACATATTTTTCTTTATGGTTCTTTGGACGTTACAGCCGTTTACTCTTTTCCTTAAAGGATATAAGTGAAAGTAAAATAGTAGTAATATAAATAATATTGTAATAATACACAGTTTTTGTGCGTGGGACGAGCAGACAATTATTATTATTATATGGGAAGGAAATTCACTTCCGAATCTGATTCGGTATTTCGACTTGCAAACAAGTGCAGGGGGGAGAAAGAGAATGGAATGGAAATGGAATCGGATGTTAAACAGGAAAAGGGAATAAAATTGTCTGCTGGAATTTTTCCAACTCCAATATTTCTATTATGTATGTATGTATAGGAGTTCATGACACAAATGGGTACAAACATGCATACTTCCAGCTTTTGTGTTTTTGTGGTACAACGAATACCGTATTGCAATGAAATTCCACTTGAAATTTCCCCAAACTTGAGAATTTTCCGACAAATAGATATGTTGAGTGTACAGAGATATTTTACTTTCAACTCTTTGCTTTTGTGATGCTCTTTTTCCCTTTCTGTCGGCATTGTCCCTTGTCCTTTCTGTTTTGTCTCCGCTTTGTGCTCAATACACGGAAATATTTTCCGTTTCCATAAAATGCACATATTACGTGTCTATATTATCATTTTTGTATTATCCACTTTATAATATTTTGCAGGATGAGGATTCGGAGGAGAAATCCCACGAACAAATTATTCATGGAACGGAGTACCGCGCAATGAACATCGTGCAGTGTACATATATCTATAGTGTATACAACCGATGATAAATTGGCCCAGCCATTAATACACTTAAGCCTAAGCGAGAATTTGTGTTATTTCCTTTACATCTTTACTCACTACTGCCCATGGCACTTCCAGTTGTGTGTATAGTGTGTAGGTTCTAATGCCTTTAGCAACTGCAGCCTCACTCCATGATTATAATGATAAAGATGGGTCTGTGGGAAACAAGCTGTAGTTTTGGCTGTATCTTTTTTCCGTAGATTTAACACACTGCTATTTTGTGTGCCTTGAGTCTTTTTAGTTCCCACATACGTAAATATCTGAATGTGTATCTGAAATTCATAGAAATCTTCGTTTAACACTCCCACAAGCAGATATGGGGTAGCCATCTCATTTCCAGCTGCGACATTTAAGCGTCTCTCATATGCATGCATACTTTTACAGATAAATATGCGAATGATATAGTTAACACTCTATCATAATCAGCTTTTACAGCCTGAAAGCAGTCTGAATTCGTAATGAAATAAGCTAACAAGTACAGTAAGTGGAAGACCGAAAAATGCATGTCGATTGATAGAAGCAAAATTTTTAAAGTTTTTTTTATTTTCTCCAGCGGATGCTATTTATTTAACAAAGTGAGTCCAACGAGTTCTCTTTTTACTTTTTACAATAGCAAGGTTTTGTACGTACTTAGACTTTTTGGATTCCAAAAATAAATCGATTTATAACCTTTCACTGTAGAAAAGGAAAAATACTTAAAATTCATTAGATGAGTGTGTTTTGGAAAAGAGCTGTGAAAATGAAAGAATCTGAAAAGTATCACGTAACTCGGCAATTGATTTATTATTTCTAGAATTTTACCGGTTTTTAAAGAAAAACAAAAGTTTCGGAAATAAATGGTAATGAGTAAGTATCATCGTATAAGAGAACAGTTCATATACAATGTTAAACCTGTTTTTGTACGAAATATATTATGTGAAACGAAATTATTATAACTGCCGAATTAATTTAGTGGAAGAGCTCTGCTTTACAAAATTATGAATTGAGCTGCAGCATTTTCCCCGTTGCACTAAACTACAAACAGTTGCTCAAATCGCAGCTATTTAAATAAATACTACAAACAACGCCTTCCAGTACTCCTGACCTTATAAATAATCACGAGGAAGAGAGAAAGTTCTGGAATGACACATTTTATTTGCATCGTGGGCAAATAATGTGTATGTAAATACAGTTATTATATATATGTGTACAATTTTGTGCACACTTTTTTGCTTACTTTTGTCTTCTATTTATATGTTTATGAGAATTTTGAGTGTGCACCGTAAAAGCTTGATAAAGCACTCGAGCTTTTATTGACAAAATCTTTGGTTAGTAAATTTATGTATTATACATTGTACTTTCTTCATTTAATAGAATGGCCGCTTATTTGCAATATGCACTTACGTATGTATTTACTTCAGAGCGGGCGTTACTTTGATTGAGTTTTTACGGCACACATTCTTATAAATCTTTACTTTTCTTTTTCTGTTTATTCAAAACTTTACTATATTTTCATACAACCAGATTCGTATAAAAACATAATGCATACTGCACGTGTACAATTCTATAATATTCTTTTTCAGATAAATAAGTAATAAATAAATAAATAATTGTACACACGTTCATGCATATTGGATTGTGATCCCGCTGTTTCTCCCATTACTTTTCATTTCACCAATCAAATGCAGATGCACAAAACTCTTTCTCTCTCTATTTCGTGATCGTTGCCTTGATACACTAAATAAACGAAAGAGGAAACAAAGTTACAAACACAAACAAAGGACAACAGCAAAGGCATAAAAGGAGAGAGAACAGTGTGAAACCCGACATGGAGTAGCAACTAAAACTGTGACGAAACTTTCACTTTGCCAATTTTCGTAATTATGTCAATAGCGCAAGATTTAAGGTTAAATTCATTTCACAGCCCAGCAAAGACTACCATGGTGATGATGATGATGATGAAATTACTGATACTGTAAATCAATAGAAAAGCGAATGAACTGACAAAAAATATCCCTTTCAAAAATATCACACTTTCCATTCGTGTTCACCTCACACGACTAGAGAAATGACCCTGTCATCGCAGAGTTGTAGCAGAGAAGAGAATCAGAAGAACAAAGACCAATGTTTGCCCGTCCCGCATCCATGAATAAAGCAAGGTTCACTCACTGCCAAGCCTCGATTCTGTCTTAAAATGACATCTGTATTAATTTCATTTGTACACGCTGTCATTGTTTCAAGTTTTATTTACTTTTGATGACCTTTATGTATTTTCCACAATCTCAGCAATTTTTCTTCCCCATGTACAAAATAAATATACACAGTTATACAGAGAAACCATTTAAATACGAAATAGATTCCTCTTTTGGAATTTGAAAGTGTGCTCACATTAAATGAACCTCGAAAAAGATGACGCTGCAAATAGTCATATAATAACAATAATTAATTATACCCAAAGAAGAAGAAGAAGCACAACAACAAGGAGAAGAACTCGAAGGTAATGTATGCGAAAAGGGTACAGAAAGCGGAAAAGCGACCAAGATAGTTCTATTTGCCTTGCATTATTTTATAGAGCACACACACATACATATGTATGTTCAATGTACATGCATAGGTATTAGATACTGTGTATGCACTAAAGTTGAATTGGTTACAAAGTGTTTTTGTGCTGCACACGCTGCATCTTTCTCGCTTCAAAACTTTTAGCTCGACTCAATAGACATTATACGAGTATGAATATGACTGTATTATACCATCCATGAAGAACTTTCCTCTTGGGTTTACAACCTCAAAAAGAAGGCAAAGAAGAAGAAGCAGAAGAAAACGCAGAGGAAGAGGATTTCACGATGGTAATGGTAAACAAAAGAGCTTTCACTGTATTACATTACATTACTTTAGACTGGAGCTGGTGTTGGCATCTGTATCTGTGCATTGTACATATGGCGTACGGTGTACACACACAGTGAAAAGAGCTGCATAACCAACTCTCTCCATCCTCTATACACAGATTCACTCCACTCCTCCTTCTCGTCCTTTGAACTACTCCAAAAAGGTTTAGGGGAAAGGAAGAGCGTGAAAAAGCTCATCGACATCCACATCAGCATCCTTTCATTTGATGGTGAAAGAGGGCAAATCCACGACCGACTTTATATTTACTCTGTATATTATTTGTACTCCTCTCCCTCTCATCTCATCTCGTCTTCTTTCCTTCTCCTCACAAGTAGGTATACAGCTCTCGTTCACGATATGACTCCACTCCATATTTATATCCGTATACTTGGATGCATATTTTATGGAGTCATATTTATGTGCACTATTTACACTAACACACGCACAACCTGAAGTGGTTTATTTTTAAGCGACCCAGCCTCGTACAATGTAACTTTTGTGCATACACTCCAATCAAAGTAGTTAACTGAAAAGTGAAAATCAAACAAAGCATAAGATAAAGTTGCCTCTGATTGTTTGACTCCAGAAAATTTGACAATAATAATTTACAAAAAAAGATTCTTTACTAATTCCTTTTATATTTTACACAATATAATACCCGCCTAATACACGCCGTTATATTATGTATTATTAGAATATACTATAGTACTGTATTTTGTTGAGGCCGCAATATTTAAACTAAAGAAGACATGCAACAAGTTAAGTAAGGGCATGGAAAAAATTGTTCGGGGGGTAATTTGCCTAAAATCTACGGAGTATCTGTCATGGATTGGTGATTAAAGTAATTAATAGTATAAATGCTAGAGACAACGTTGTATATAAGCAGGCTGCATAACTTAAATTAATGCACGTTCTAATCCCTGAATACAACGTCAGTGCAAATATGCACGCATGAAAATTCCCATAAGCCAACTTTCCTACATTTTAAGAAAGAGCAGAACTCAGTTTGCACCATTATGATTAATATATTATGTACATACCGCCTAATAGTTTTTATTGCAGCTGATTATGTTCTACTCAAATGTTAAGATGGAACAAGATGTACTATACATGTATGTATGTATGCAGATGTATTATGTAACATAAAATAGAACACAAAACAGTCTGGAATAATACAAAACAAAAAGCAATCGTAAAGTCTTTTGTGGAATGTGGAAAAGTATACTCAACTAATATCTTATATAAAAGGCATTGTATTGAGTCAAAGAGTTTTCATGACACTCATTTTAATTTTAACTTGAGCTCTTTGTCCTACACTTTGTTGACGATCGTCATTGCTCGCAATTTCCAGGATCCAAGTCACCCTTTTTTATCCTTGGTGAAACCATTTGTGAGCGACATACATATGCGTCGCCTTTACTTTTCTACGAGTAAAAGTTACTAGAGCTGGCTAAATTTAAATAAAAACAAGTCATTTGCTTGACAGTCTGTCTATTAAGTCGGTCGAGTTAAACAGAGGATGCAATATGTATGTCGTGTGTATTACGTATTTATAAAATGCGTTAACTTGAATTTTCATTTGCACAATGTGTTGGGTTGCAGCCACTTTGTAGGTCGCTGCAAACTATTCACATATTATTATATTTAAGTATGTAAGCATATACTTATCATGTATGTATACTTGCAAGCTCGGCTCCAATATTTTGACGCGTTTAGATTCTCCGGATTTTTTTTCCGTGGCGCAAATTAAGAATGTGAGTCGAAAATAAAGACGCAATAGACATGATACAAAAGATGTTGATGTTTACTTGCCATTTACTTCCATGAATGTATCCAGACATGTCTCATGTCTACATATTATATGTATTATGCATCATTTGTTTCTCCATTAAAGATATGTACAATGGCTGTATTTTGTATGTCTGTAACTTGTCACACGTGGTTATGTATCACTATATGCACAGTTCTAATAAAATCCTGTTTTCACTTGAAGTTTGAATTTTCATTAAAACTCCGCATAATACAGCTTTTATGTATGTTTGTATGCGAGCTAGGAGCTCGTTAAAAGTTATCTATACAATATATTTAGTATACATCCGATGGCTCATGCAAAGTGTTGAAGAACTTAAGCTTGGAGCACTTGAATGAGTGTGTAGAAAAATATCTTTGCTGATATTCTTTTTTCTTCTCCGTCGCCCCTGAGATAAGTTGAAGAGGTCGTGATGAAAGAATGAGAGGAGAAACAATAGCTACGAATAATAATAGCATAGTATAATATTAATAGCTGCCTGAGTGTGTGTCTAAATGTATGCGTGTGTATGTGTTCAATGTTCAACTTGCAAGGAATGAGAAAAAAAGTGATGCAAAAGCTAGTGATAATGTCGACATTTAAGAAGAGCTTTTGTCTCTGGTCTAGATCTGACGAGAGTTGTCATCGTCCTCGTCATCAACATTTTGTCATTGTTCTCGAAAAGGACAAAGTGACAATGTTGATGGAACTAAATGTATGTAGTATGTATACGAGTACTACACACGTATTAGGACGCCCTTAAATGTTACACGGCGAGGAGACAGACTTGCACATTTTTATCGTACCGTACAAGTTGAAGTTAAAGCTAAATGACAAATTGTTATATTTTATGACAGCTTATTCTTTTGTAGATTACGGATATGCTTTTCCATCGTCTGTGTTGTCTTTAAGTTTTCCTTTACTGTACTGTGTACAATGTACATAATCACGACACTCTAGATACACATAGTCAAGCCAGATAAATCTGGAATTTTAACTGGTTATTGTTTAAAACTTTTATAACAATAGTTATTATGCATATGAATAGATTTCTTCGTTTTCTTTGTACTTTTTACGAGTGTGAACTAAGAGTAGACGAAAGAAATTTTGAGAATGGTGAAAGCCTAGAAAGTTTTCTAGAAAGTAAAAGAAAGCAAAAATTAAAGTGAATTGTAATTAAGTGCCAATATGTGCATATACGCATATGCTAAAATTATATTTCTTTAAGCTCGAACCTTTTGAAACGTGTTGTACGAATATTATTTGTCTTCTTTTTCTCACATGTATGTATTTATTTACAAAGCTAATAAAAGATTCTGAGAACTTTGCTTCCGTCCCTCCTTTGATTTCCTTGGCTTTGAAATATCATCTTTGTGAATTAAACTTTACGTCGAAAAAACTCCTTGTTCTTGTCTCTGGGTGACAAAATTGGTGTACTGTGTACTGCCTGTGACTAAAAGTTGTTGCATAATAAATATCCGTGTAGTTAAGCATCATCCTCAGAATCTCGTTCCATGTCGGGTTTCTCCTCCACAGCGATTTGAGCCTGCTGCTCTTTTTCATGATAAAAGTGTGAGGTAAATAAATAAAGGATAGAAAGATGGGAAGACGGATGATTGGCAGGGAATAGAGAGGCGTAATTGTGAAAAAATACGCACTCACACTTGTATACTGTATACATACCTTTAAAAAAGATGAGTTGATTCAACTGTACAGTATGCAGTTAGTTTGCGAGAAAGAACGACACTCTAGTGTAGTGCAGGGTAATTCTTTTAAGTTGACTCGACTCGACTCAAGTCAAGTCAAGTCGAGTCGGCTTAAGTTCAGTTGAGATGACTATGTAAGATAAGAGGTTAGAATTTATTGTGTTCAAGAAGTGGATTTCAAACTCTTTCTTTTCCCTTTGTCCGCCTCCTTCATTCTCTCAACTTTCTCTACTTTCCTTGTACTCCCACGAAAGTTCATACGCACACACACACACATACACACATACACATGCACACAACTTGAGTTGTTGAGTAAACTCGACAGCCCTGTGAGAGGACTTTCAACGCTCCACACACACACACACAAAATCATCATGCTTGAAAAGACGAGTTTGTGCCCAAGGGGAGTGCAATTTGCAGATTTTTTCCACTTTTTTCACTTCTTCTTTTTCGTCTTCCTTTCCTGTTCTTCTTCTTTTGTATGTATTTATATGCCAAGTTTTATCTGTTTTTTCCTTGTTGCTCTCCATGCTTTCGCGGTTTGTTCCTTGTCTCTGGTTAAATATTTGAGGTTGGATTTGGAATCCTGTCTCTGGTTTTACTCGGTCTGGCTCAACAAAATTCCTTTGCTTTCTCTCTCTCTCTCTCTCTCTGCCTTTTAGACTAAAGTGATTAGTCCAAGACAGTCAACTCTCGGAGACAGACAACAGAATTAATAAAGAGACGGACGAAATTATGTATATACTATATAATATATACGTATGTATTAGGTCGTTGAAAAAATCCTCATTTGTCCCTTCTTTTGCCTCTAATAAATATACTTCTGCTTCAGCTACTTACTTAATCAGCTGGCTTTTGGTGAGCTGATGAGAATACGACATTCAATGTTCAATCTGGAACTAACTATGTTCAATGTTCAACTTCTCATTCCACAGTACAACTTACTTGTATACGATTAGTTCAAAACTCAACAAAAGTTTCAGTTTATTATTATTATTATTATTATTTGTCTGCGTCAAAGATAGGCAAATTGTACATTGTATTATATTCTTCATTGCCCCTAATTCCTAGGGAGAGAAAGAAAGAAAAAAGATAGAGATACATACATACATACATACAAAATAGTCAACTTTTCGCTAATAAAGACGGGGAAAAGTGAAAAACAAGTGAGAGACAAGCTAGACGTCTTTCCACGGGGGACAAAACAGTCATTTTAAAAGTTGGTTTCATGCATTTAGTGGGTTTATGCATGTATGTATGTATATTAGAAAATAGAAAAAAGTTAAGGGGAATAAATACATGCAGGGAGAGTATAGTATAGATATAGAAGACAAGGGACTAAAACTCATAATTAAATTGTAGATCACGACAAGTTTTGAATGCTCAATGTGAAGGCGACCAAAGTAAAAAGTAACAAACCCGCACAACACTACGTGTGCTCTTTAAGCATTTTTGCACAAAACGGTGCTTTTGACAGTGATTTTCCGGGTGGAAAAAATTTGTGCATTGTTTAAAGGTCTTGAGTTGACAAAATTCTAGACTTCAAGTATGTTACGTAATATCAAATATCAATAAAATGAACCGAGCATAAGCACAAACATGCGTGATGTATACTTATAAGAAAAGTGAAAAATTATGTTTGGCTTAATACCGAGCTTTAAATTAAAGTTGCCGTGATTGGTAGAAATTAACTTGTAATGTACCGCTTCCTTTTTATGGTCTCAGCGTACAATAAACATTCTTAATGCGTAAGGAAACGGCTGGAAAATTGAAGAGAATGTTGGTGGCGGTGTCACCAGAATTTTATTACAAGTATGCATTATGTAACTATGGAACATGTTTTGTGTTTATTAATATTTTATAACTGTGCTTAGTAAATGAAATACAGACATTTGCAGGAAATGGAAAGCTTAAGATTAAATTATAATTGTAATTTTGCTCCATGCTGCTCAAATCACAATAATAACGGGGAGGAAATTACACAAGGCCATTTTCTTCGCGCGTTGTCTTGGTATGAATTATGGATACATACATAGATACGGTTACATACTGACTTTTGAGAAAGTCAAACTGGAGAAGCTGCAATATTAATAATAATGTTGTAATCACAGTTAGGAAGCCTCGAATCGCACTTGAAGAGGAAACCAATGTAATTTGAGAGGATATTCTCCATATTCTTTCACCGAATATTTGTGCAATGTAGAATGTACAGCATACATACATTCACGAACCACCAAACTCTACGCGATCATGATCATAAAGATGAAGACATGAACATAACCCCTACATTTATGAAATAGGACCCTTTTCATGTAGGGATAGTGTAGAAACACACACAGCAATTATGAGCTCTTCCGTTGCCTTCTTCGTCCTCTTCGTCTCATCTTCCTCTTAAATCTGTACACGGTACAAGAATATCTTGCGCGTAAGATGCGACCACATACACACTAGGGTGTCCCTCAAATTGAATTTTCGGGGAAAAGTTGAAAATGCTTCTCAAAATGCTCCAAATTTTAGAAAATACCTTTTACAGTTTTTATGAGAGATTTCTAATACTGTTTTGTTGATTTCCTTAACTTTTTGAACCCTAAAAAGAATGAAAAATTGGAAAGGTTTTTTTTACAGCACAAAGTTTCTTTCATCAAAGTAGCAAAAACAGCTCGATATGATATATTTTACACTGCTTTCCCGCGACTTAAACTATCGATGAAATCACAATTTGAGTGACAGTCTAATTCACGCATTATTTAAGATTTATAGACAGACCTTGCTTGCGGTTTGCGGGGGAAGAACGTGACGATGATTATAATAATGTGACGACAGCAAGGCCAACGATTATTACGAAATCTTACATTGTATAAGTAGATCTAGATCATGAAGTTGAAGTTGGTGTTGTAATAACACTAATGACTAAATCTTGTGTGTAAAAACATGTCACCATTTTGTAACTTCTATATGACTATATGACTTCCTCTTGATATTCATCTCAATCCTTAAAATATGACAGAATAATTTTACTGATTGCACTTTTTAAAGGATTTTTTGGCCGTTTAAGAATTTTTGAGAATGTTATATATTAGGATGTTATACAAGAGGATGTGGGAGTTTCAAAATAACTTTTTAGCCAATTTGCAATTATTTTTCTACCTAAATACGTAATTTAATCAGATACGTAGAAAAAAATGTTTGATTAGGATTAAAGGTTCAAAATAAATGGTAACGTGAAGAAAATCTCTAATAATAGCTGTGGCTATGTATGTATATGAGTCCCGTGAGATGAAACTCTTTTGAAAACGAATAAAAAAAATTCTAGAGAACTAACATCACGAATCGAGATGACAAGTGTGACATCTCGAAAGCTTGAGTTTTAAGGCTTTGGACACTTTTTCATCTAATTATTCAATTACTTCCATGAAAAGGCTCTTCGTCATCTCTAATCGGAACATGTATGCGTGCATATTACATTCTCTTGCATTTTGTTCTATGTACATATGTGTGGCAGTCGTGTTTGGCACAATGTTAATAATTCCTTTTGACTTTTCTTAAATTAATTCTGTGATTCTACAAAACACAAAATTCGAATAGAGAACATGCACAGGCGAGTACATATTGCTGAAGCTCTTTGAATTATTTGACTTTCTTCATATTGCTAATGCATTCATTTGTGTGTATGTAGTATGTATTCCGTATGGTAATCTTGTGTGTAATACACGAAGAGGAGTAAACGTACTCAAGCGAAGACGCAAGTTCAACGGACTTTCACTTCTTTTTCTGTCGTAAGCAGAATTCAAGCGTGTACGTAGGTACGCATTTCCATATACATATTGTAGATGTACATGACATGACAGTTGAATTGGCCTCTCTGTTCTGTGGTTATCCCCTTTTTCTCCCGATCCATTCGCCTTCATTTTGACTTGTATTCAACTTAAAAGGCACTTTCTGCCCATGCTTTTATTCATTAGTTTCTTCATTCTTTGGACAACTTGCAATTTTCTCCAATAATAATTGCAGTACATAATATGTATGTAGCTACAGTTTCTCCCGTTCATAACAATAGAATCGTTAAGTATTTTGATCTTTGTGCATAAATACATGAATTAGCAAAAATTGCTAAAACAGTTACTAAACTTGCCGTTGAGCAGCCAAAAAAAATTTATTCTTCCTTGATCAATCTTCAACTCTCGTTCCAAGAGCCTTGACCTCAAAAATCTTAGTGTGTAAAAAATTGTTTCAAACAACTTGGCCCTAATGTTTTTCCGTTTTCTTGGATTTTTACATGCATTCGTCTTAATTTTCTTGCGTTCTACTTTATGTAATGTGTCGTCGTTGGTTTTTTTAAGCAAAGGCGTAAGATTTCGTTGTGAGTAGGGAAGACGAGGTTAGACGCTGTGGTTGTATAATGTAATAATATAGTGTATATAGTAAAATATAATGTAATACTGTCAGTATTCTCCAGTGCTTTGGATTTTGGTGGTTGTTATATTTGGTGGGTATTATATCATATTATCTTAGTAGGTGGGTTGCCGGTTGTTATGGTGCCCAATTAAATCCATGTCTGCTCCCCGTCATGCTTTATGCTCCTTCTCTATTACTTAAATCTTACGTATTTTGTGTAGGATGACGGATTAGGATTAGGTCAGCGAGTCAGCCCGTTAGTCATTGAGTGAGTCAACTACATAAACTAGATAGTTAGGGGCGGAAGACGGAACCAAGTAATAACACACATACGCACATAGCTGAGGACTCTAGACGGAGGAGAAAGGGGGCATCAAATTAGTTATCTGTATTGATGGTGATGCAGAGATGCAAGACGAAGACGAAGACGACGAGAGAAAAGGAGAGAAAGGCAGAGAGATTGTGAGTGTGTGATGAAGGAATTTTTGGAGAGATGCTGAATTTCGTATCGTCGTTTCAGCCATGTCGTGGTTTTCCTTCAGGTTTTGACTTGGGTTACCTACTTTGGTTGGCTTAGGGTTTGGTTTAGTTGGACTCAGACTTTGTCTTCCTCTTTGTCTTCTCCGTCAACTTGGAGTTCAGCTTCACCACAGTTCGAACCAGAACCCAACTCTTCTTAGGTAAGTAGTATGTATGCATATAGGTGTAGATACTCATATATTGCATTTACTTATACGCATAGAAAATTACCTTGAGATGTGTAATGTGTGCATCGTGTAGGTAACTACATAGTAGGTAGACACATGAAATTGTGCAATGTGTGTTTCCGCTTGTGGTTTTAAGCTCCAGATTTCTTTGCACGCGCAGACTTTCTCAGACTGAGGTGGATTTCACTCCAGAAATGAGATGAGATGAAATGAATGGGAATGTGAATGGGAATCCAATGGTAGAGTCTAGAGTCCTTCTCCTTTCCACTCATCTCCAGTTTCACCATTGTCAAAATAATTGGAGTTTGGTTGGTCCTTGTGAGTAATTTTTAATTCATGAATTTCGTGAACACTGAACACTGAAACGGATCTTATGTTATAATATTTATATAGATACACGTGAGTAATACGAAAACGAGGTTTCACATGCATATTATTATACTTTCCCTCTTAGTACGGTGAATTAATTATTAACTACAAGAATTTTCAGAGACTTTTACAAAAATGATGCTTAAATTTAGCTCAAAACATTATACTAAATAATTAACTCCATTTTGTCATCGTTTTTTTCAAAAAATCCAACTTTTTTACTTTGTTACAGTTGTCGCGTGTGTGTTCTAAGCCTCTCTAATTTGATGCTTTTAAAATATAAAATACCCTGAGTAGGTATAACATACATACGTATGAACGAGTTTTCAATTTATTCAGCTTGTCAACGTCCTTCGTCTTGCTTGTTTCTCTATTATATGCATCTATATGAAATGTAAAGAGGTAGACAGAATTTGAAGGTTTTCATTCCACCGTGTATCTTTATGCTCTGCATTATACATAAAAGAAGATAGTTTGTACATACTTGCAACCTTCCTAGATTTTATCCGCCATCTACTTTCACTTTCCGTCTTGAGTATTGCATGAATATTGCAGATTGAACTACACTGCAACTGGATGAAAATCAATTAGGTTTTTATAGGTACAATCACATTTGTTTGTACATATATAGATACCTGAGTACATATGCAAGTAATTCAAGGCAACCTGCACCCAAGTTCAGTATTATTCTATGCAATCCAATGACATGAATTTTAGAGCAAAAAACAAGGGGAAATTCGACTTCAACTTCGACCTAGCCAATTTTAAATGTACCGATCAACCCTAGAATAGGTAGACGAAAAAATTGTCCTTTACTAGAGTATTTTATAAGGAGGGGAAAATGCGGCCCGAAATATTTAACAGATGCTCAATATTCACAAGAAAAATTCCAAAGGATATTTTCTGTATTACATATATGACCACTGACTACCAAAGAGTATGTTTAGGAACGATGAACAAAATGAATGGAAATGAGCTCGTTTCGTATTTCTTGTGAGCAGTTGAAGATTCAGCTGAAATCACAGACTGAAATGAGGACATAATACGGTATCGTTTGTACCGTGTAACATTGCAGCATGTTCAAAACACATGCTAATGAAAACTCTTGGGATTATTCTACAAACATAAACGCCTAATAAGGTTCAAATGAAAAATTTATGATTCTTGTTTTTCGAAATTGGATCTATACTTCGTATTTTATTGAAATCATTGAAAATTTTGGTTAGTAGGCAATAGCCACGTACAACTAGTTAGCTAGTTGCTTCTAGCTTCTAACGTTAAAAGTAGGTACGCGTGAATGATGAACTAAACACAGGAGTTTCTGTTAGTAAAATATTTACCTTCGTAGTTTTAGGTTTAAGATATAAATATTAATATTCTCATAATTCAAATTCGATGTTGCTAGACTAGATAGAATAAATTAAGTATTTTTGAAATTCCTCTAGAGATTAAAGGAAATGACCAAGCTATTTCGTGCTCCAAGTTGAATTGAAGACGTGCTGATTGTGCTTCTACAGGGAAAAACCAAAAATAGAAACATTTGTGAACTGGCCTGCAGACTGATCAAAATTTTTATCAAAATTAATTCCTGGAAAAAGGCTTACCCAATATTTGCAGCTGCGTTGTCAAAGCCAACACTTCGGATCTTGACCAAGGCGGTTGATGGAACTTGACTGAGAACGGTTGCGTTCACGGTCACTGGGTCATCAGACAAGTTGACAAGAACTGCAAATCCTTCGGTAGCGTAGGTCCTATACAATTTTTGGCACATTAAGTAGATTTGTAAATATTTTACTTCATTACTGGTACAGTCATCCTGTTTATATTTAAATTCGAACATAAATCAAACTCTAATTTCACAGGCTGCATTTATGTGGGTAGGTATGTGAATTTTAATTTTGGTACGCGCAAGCAGATTTTCAATGCTTAATGCGTCGATAGTTGATGAACAGCAAACGTTACCTTGTAAAAGCCAGAACTCGGTCCGAATTCAGAGTCGTACTCTCGTAGTCTCCATATCGCCAAACGGTGGAATTTCGGAGTTTCAAGAGCTCTGTGTAAACCTAAGTAAAGAAATACGTACTTTAAGACAATCTATTTTGTCGTCATCACAAATTGAGCTACTTCTGAGGTTATCAATTATCCTTACCTTCAAATGACTTTCTTCGGCAGCTTCCTGAGCAGCAACATTTAGCGTCTTGTAGTTCGCATTGATAGGGAGCCATGTCTTGTTATTTGAGGAAAATCCTGCAATTTTTCGCATAGTAGTAAATAGTGAATGTCATCAGTGTAATCATTATGGCAATGGTCGTTGTTTTCTCTCAAAATTTAAAGTTAAGAAATAAAGCAAACCTGCAGCTGTTTCATCATTCCATTGCATAGGAGTGCGAGCGGGGTCCCTTGAAAAATGTTCGTATCTGTCTGGATCAGTGTTGCAGGCAGCGGGATCAACAGTTTCTTCCCAGGTCAAGAAGGTGTCCTGTAAAAAATAAAAATGTAATCAGTGTTTGCCTTGGACCTTTTTTTTAAATTAATAAATTAAATACGTACTTGTTTCTATTTATCAATATGCATTTATGTACTTGCTTACTTGGATATCAACTAATAAATCATAATAATTACTAATTACAAACGAGTTAACCGCTTACTTCCATTCCAATCTCTTCGCCGTTATAGGTCACTGCTGTGCCTTTCAAGAGTAAGTTTATCATGTTGGCTCCGTCAATGCATTTTGGTGTCCAGCGAGTTGCCGCTCTTTTCTGATAATTAGCAATTTTAAATTATTAATACATTAATACTCTATTTACTTTAAAATTGATTATTTTCGGAATTTTCACCTGATCATGATTTCCAATGAGGAAAGTTGCCCATGCCCATTTCGGAATAACTTGGTACCAAACATTGATCAGGTCGAGAATTTCCTTGGCTGATTTTTGTGGAGTAACGTCAAGTAAGTGGAAACTACGGACATTTATAAAAAAATAAATTTCGATGCAATATTAAAATCTATGCAAGATTAAATATTTGTTATAGTGTGCTCACATGTTAAAAAACGAATTCTTACTTGAATGGAAAGTGAGAAACGGGACGAGATTCTGTTCCATAGTATGAAGCGATTTTGTCGTCAGGTACTCCACTTTCAACCATCATTACTCTGAAATTAAAGATGTACAAAACGTTCAAATGTTTCCATATTTATTTACTTAAATTCTTTGTAAAGTAGGGTTTTTTAAAGCTCTTATTGTCTTGTCCACAGTTTTGCTTTGAGTGAGACGACTTACCTTCGGTTTCCATCGGCACTGGAGTAAACATCTATCAATTGGCGCATGTCAGCTAAAAATTCAAGCGTTCTTGGCTGATTGTATCTAAATCGACATTTCCAAATGAAGGTACATAAAAGATGAATGATAAAAGTTATTGTGATATTCGAAATAACACAAGTTGCGTGTTTATTGCAGTTGAATACTGATAAATGTGAACGCAGGAAAATTTGTGGAATAAGAAAAAAGGACTAACGAGTAAGTGTGATTCCAATATCTATATTCATCCGGTTTTGCCTCGGGTGGTCGATCGGGATTTTCAGGCTCATCCAAAAATCGTTGATCTTCAAAAATAAAGGGTACTGCATCAACTCGAAAGCCATCGACACCCATATCCAACCAAAACTTGATGACGGCCAACATTGCATTGCGAACTTTGATGTTCTCAAAGTTTAGATCGGGCTGTCCTTTGACGAACTGATGAAGATAGAATTGCTGTCTTTTCTCATTCCACTCCCAAGCTGAACCGGTAAAAGCACTTACCTGAAAAATAATGTTGTGCTTTAATTTTATTTGCTGTTTCTTTATAATTCGTACAATATACATAGACATCTGTAATTAGAGTAGTATCAATATCACCATGCGTGTCACTATATACATAGATAATAGCATGCAGTATTTGTTAACCCAATTGTTTGGTGGCAATGGTTTTCCTTGTGCATCAGTGCCACTGGCATTTTTCCAGACAAAATAGTCGGTATAAGGCTCAACTCTATTCACTGACAGGGCAAACCATTCATGTAGATCGGATGAGTGATTCGGCACCACATCCATGATGAGCTTCATTCCTGAACAAACATTTCCCGTTTAATTTCTAGAACCATTAATTTGTCTCCCTATTTTTTTAATTCATGTTCAGCATACAATGTAAACTTTTACCTAGTTCCCGAAATTTTGCCGACATTTCTTTAAAATCCTCGAGAGTTCCGAAAATGGGATCAATGTCAGTAAAGTTTGAAATGTCATATCCAAAATCCTGAATAATTTCAAAAAATCAATCGTTTGCGAGCGTCCAAGTGACCAATCGTTTTTAAAAGTAGAATTTATTTTTTATAAACCGTTTTTATTTTTAAATACCTTCATTGGAGATTTATACACAGGAGAAATCCAAACTGCATCAATTCCGAGATTTTTCAAGTAAGAGAGTCGAGATGTGATACCTAATGCAATGTATATAAAACATGGTAAAACATACTAGACAAAGACTGCCATTGTAGGGAAATTTGCTCTGTTTTGGAATGTTGTGTATAAATATGCAACACATTTATATAGAAAATAAACCTTAGATTTTAAAATATAATTTTACCATTGATATCACCCACTCCATCCCCGTCAGAATCCTGAAATGACCTAGGGTAAATTTGGTAAATGACACTCTGCTGCCACCATTCCAGGGCTTTGGTATTCTCATCAGCCCCAAAAGTGCCCACAGCAAAAATAAGGGCAAGGGAGAATAGGGTGAAAGTCTGTTTAAAACTCATTTTGGCTGTTGCCCGTCCAAGAACTTGTTATTTTTAGTATCCCTGCAAGGCGAACAATGTAGCTAGGTACGTACTTGACTTTGTTCACCTGCCTTGTTCAGAATAAAAAAAAACAAGTGTCAAACACGACTGAGCTGTTGAACTATATTTTCCAACTGCCGTGTGGCTGGCGACTATTTGAAAAAATGGCAATTTAGCGACTAGAATCGAATACTAAAGATCCATTTGCTAAAGTGACCATTACCGTGTTACATCAAAATAAATACGGGCACACAGCATCAATAATCAATATGTGCATATCAAATTAGGCAATGTTAATTTCACAAGTGTCCCATTATATGTAGTTTGTGTGTACATTGTACATAAATATTATAGCGTTATTTCTGCACCAAAATGAATGTTTGTTTGCCTATCTCCTATCTATAGGTAATAGGTACAGTACTTTAAGCTGAACCTGTGGCTTCATATTCTACAATGTAATGCTGGGCACTTTACATTTGTCAATTATTTCTATTTTATAATGCAATTTGCAAACATGACGGTGCCATTCAATTTAGTGCAATAGAATTATTTTCTAGTTGATTGACAGCTGACAGTGGACGTTTACCTTCAAATTATTGATTATCTCTTTCTCTATTTTCTCTCTCTCTCTCTCTTACTTGAATCTCTCCACAGAAAAATAAATGTACATATAGCTTCAAGTTGGTTCAAGTGCTATATGAATATTATACCATTTTATGTAACACAGTAAGTACGAAAAATAACACGTTTTTTGCACCTACAGGCAAACAATTACAAGTGCAAATAGAATGGCATGATTTTTGTACATTTTTATTGCGAGAAATTTTGTGGGCAAACAAACAGAGTGTTGACTGCTGGATGAAAGTAAAATGACCAAATTTGATAAAACTGACCTTGACAATTTTTTTATTTATTTTCGAGTTTTCTTTTGCAATTTTTGTTTTTTCAAAATATTGACTTTAATTTTTAATAAATTAAGAATAAAAAATAGCTGTTTTACAATTTACAACATATTTTTGTGGAATAATAGTCACTGGCATACCATTAAATTTTAAAACATGTTTACAATGAGTTAAAGTGGATGACGATGCTGTTTCTTGGTCCAAGTGGAACCTTGCTCAAACTGATGCTACTTCCGTTAGTTGTGCTGGAGCTTTCAAAGCCAACACTTCTCACGTAGACGAATCCGATGGCAGGAACATTGTTAAAGACGCTCGCGTCAACAACGACGCTATCTTCTGAGAGGTTGACCAAGACAATAAAGGATCGCTTGTCTACATCTTTGGTGGCGATTCTATTGTACATTTGCAAAGAATATGTATATTTATAAACAAATGGTTCAAAAGATTTTCTATCTTTTATTATGTAACCAAAAATCAAAAATCAAGGTGAATTTTGGATATATATCAGTTTTTTACGCTACCTGGAAAATCCGAGAACTTTGTCTTGGTTGAAAACTCTGCTTTCGTAACTTCCATATCTCCACACATCTGTATCTCGGAGTTTCATCAGTTCTTTATAAACTTTCAAGTGGGATTCTTCAGCTTGTCGCTGAGCCTCCACATTGAGAGTTTTGTAGTTGGGGTTAAGGGGCAACCAAGTTTTATCACTGGTTGAGAATCCTAAATTTTATTTTCAAAAATTTTCAATGTTAGAACTAACACAAGGATAAATAAGCTCCATTGTCATAGGCAAATACTTTGGTTTCCTTTTACTTTTGCTTCCACATGTAGTGTTTACCTGCAGCAGTTGAATTGTCCCATTGGAAAGGGGTACGCGCTGGATCTCTGGAGAATTGTTCATATCTCTCTGGATCCGTGTTGCATCCTGCGGGGTCGATTGTCTCCTCCCATGTCAAGAATGTGTCCTGTTTAATACAAGGAAAATTTTATTTCTGTGTTTTAAATGCTGTAAAACATTTTATTGTGGGTAAAAATTGTACAGTTCAAGACAGTAACTGACTTCCATTCCAATCTCCTCGCCGTAGTAAGTGACAGCTACTCCCTGGAGGAGAAGGTTGATCATGTTGGCTCCATCAACACCCCGGTTTGTCCATTTTGTAGCAGCTCTCTTTATAGAAAAAAATGCGTGAAATAATCATGTGAATTAGGCTGTCATTTACAACTCTTAAGGATTTTTTAAAGTTTCTCAAACTTTTGTTAAGTCCAGTTCAAAAATTCTTTACCTTTTGATCGTGATTTCCGAGCTATTTTTTGAAAAGAAATACAAAAGTTAGGGTTACTCACTCGTCAGTTAAAAAATAAAAAGAACATGGCGGATATTTGAAATGTTTGTGTACATTGAAAACATAAACAATACATGCTTTACCAAAAAGCAGGCCCATTGGTCCTCGGGCATGAGGTCGTACCAAACGTTGATGAGGTTGAGCACTTGACTGGCAGTCAAGTTGGCGTTGACGTTGGCCAAATGGAAGTTGAAAGGGAAGTGAGCGATGGGAGCGTCTGGCTCGCCATAGTAATCCATGATGAACTCATCAGGTACTCCTGATTCTACCATCATAACTCTGCAATGTCGAAAGTATCGCTATATTATTCGATTTGAAAAGTATAAAAGTCTTATAAATAATGGTTTTAAATCGTGATTCGAAAGTATTTACCGTTGAATGCCATCAGCAGATGTGTAGACATCAAGAAGTTGTCGCATATCGGCCAAGTAGGTCAAAACTCCAGGAAGATTGTACGTGAACTTGTGGTCCCAATATCGATATTCGTCAGGGAGCCAAGATGGGTCCCGATTAGGATTCTCGGGTTCATCCTCAAACTTTGGATCCTCGTACAAATGGGGCACGGCGTCAACTCTAAAACCATCAACTCCCATGTCCAACCAGAACTTGACTACAGCCAAGATGGCGTTTCGTACTTCGATATTTTCAAAGTTTAAGTCAGGTTGCTCCTTGACGAACTGGTGGAGGTAGAATTGCTGACGTTGTTCGTTCCACTCCCACATTGAACCACCGAAAACTCCGACCTAAATTTCATGCGTTTATTTAGCTACGTTTTTAAATTAAGTTTTTAATGATCAAATCGCATAATTAACCGGTGCTCACCCAATTGTTTGGTGGCAAAGGCTTTCCTTGTGAATCAACCCCGCTTGCATTTCTCCACACGTAGTAATCAGTGAAGGGTTCAATTTTCTGGACAGACTTTTCGAACCACTGGTGTTTGTCGGATGAATGATTTGGTACCATGTCCATGATGATTTTTAGTCCTATTTTATAAACAATTTTTAACGTGACAGCTTTTTTCCATAATATAATATAATGTGAGTTTTATTCTCTATATACACATTCATGACATTACGTATAATAATTATGTAAAATCAAACTACATACCTCTCTTTCGAAATTCTTGAGCCATTCTTTTAAAATCGTCAAGTGTTCCAAAAGTGGGATCAATATTGGTGAAATTGGAAATGTCATAGCCAAAGTCCTTCATGGGTGACTCATAAATTGGTGAAATCCACACAGCTTCAATTCCAAGCTCGGTGAAAAAATCCAACTTTGAAGTGATTCCTTTGAAAACATTTTAATTTCTTTGATAATTTTTATATTCGCATATATTTTGTTTTAGCAATTTCGTTTTTAAAAGAATCTTGTTGGTTTGGTTGTTTTGTCCCAATCATATGCTGCATTTTTCCAGCCAAATTAAGTTTTTTATTACAATACGTTTCCCCAACCAATTATTGTCGAATTTTCCCAACCAAATTAACCCTTGGAAAAATGTCTCATCAACTAAGTTCATGGGATTTTACCAAGAATTCGGTTCAAAGCATTATCCATTTTGATACGATGTTTAAAAATTATCGCGGCAATCTCTTAGAAAAAAATCTTATCAATTCTCATGAAAATTAGATGAGACTTGATAAGATTGACAATTTTTGGTGAAATTTTTATGATATTCCATCAAAATCTCATCAAAAGTTGAACAAAATTGATGAGATTTTCAACAAAAATCGTGTCAAAATTGATAAGATTTGTTCACAGGATTTTTTTGTAAGGGATCTCACCATAATCGTATCATCATTTTATAATTAAATCAAGTCTTACGAAAATTTTATATTTTATAAGGTTTTATTTAAAGGGAAGATTTTTTGTTCAAATATTTTTTCCCAACCATTTATTGAATTTTCCCAAACAAATAAATTTTTTATTCAAATATTTTTTCCCAACTATATATAGTTTTTTCCCAACAGTTGTTTACAAATTGCCTTTGGAGTTTCCTGATGAGATTCGGTTTAATGAATAATAAATCTAACCACTATGACCCTTTTGGGGGGACCAGAAGCCAAATTCCTTATGCTTAGCACATAACCGGGGAAATGGGACAACGGAGGTGAGAATTTCAGACACATCTCAAAATGACCCCCGTGATGAAACAGTCTAAAGGTCTCCATTCTTTTATGTAACCATGCTTTTTATTCGTAGTTGGGAATTAGGGGCATAAGGGCAGTCAACACAGAATGAAGCTAGTGGTAGTGTTATATAGCTCATTATTAGAATTTTACCATTTAAATCGCCAACACCGTCACCTAAAATTAAAGTATTCAACAATATAATATTACTGATCTGACTAGTGTATACAAATTTTATGTAGACTATTTAGACGCAAATTGTAACAACGGTTAGAATTCATTATAAGTTACCGTCGCTATCTTGAAATGACCTGGGGTAAATCTGGAAAATTACAGAATAAATCAATTTTTTGTAAATTCTATTTGTAGATTCTTTAATCTTTGAATTGTTCTCTTCTTGTTCTTTGAAATATTTTACCTGGTAAACGACGGATTGTTGCCACCATTCCAACGGTTTATTAACTGCTCGGATATTTACTGATTTTTCATTTAACGGGCTAGAAAATGCCTTTTGAGCCAGGCCGCAGCACAAAAATAACGCCAAAGCGAGAGAAAGTCTCATTTTGACCAAATAATGCAAAACAGGAATGAAAATTCTTCAGAGTGGACAACAACTTTCACTGCTCGACGGATGGATCGAGAATGAGAGTTAGAGCTGTATATTTACACGTAATTAACTTGATTGAGGGAACTCTAACAACATAAACAAGGGGAGAACGTGCATGTACGTTCATATAAGTTCAACCAGTAATACATTACTTTATATTGTGCATATACATCATGATAAAACATAAATACCTGTCTGTATACTGTTTGGTCGAATGACATGATAAGTTGGTGGGCTGAGATGGTGATGGCGATTTGACATTTGCTTATCTTATTTTGATTGATTTGTTGCCAATCACTGTCAATTATTGTCATTAAAAATTAAGCTGTTATATAACATGCTGTCGCCATCCACAATACAATTTTCCCGTGAAATGTTTTTAATTTTTAAAAATATTTCTCTGAACTGTTGTATTGTGATTTGCAATCGGTTTCATACAAGTCAGTACGGGTTTAAAAATATGGTTTCGATGAATTTTAGGGTTTTTTTCGGTTTCAATTTTACAAATTCATTGGAAACTTTTGTAGCCACAGATAATTTTAAAGCCTTTTTGGGAATTTTGTGCCACAAAATGTGCATAATATAATACGGGCTCGACAGGTGGACCGTTTAACATTCTGTCAACGATAGTAATTGCTCAACAATCTCGTCCCATTTAGAACAAAACGTTTGTGATAAGGACAAAATTAAAATGTCACTAGTCGGCAATTACAGATAAAAAACTTGTTTACGGTCCATCATGAATTTATGTAAAAGTCATCGAGTCCGTAGTAGATAACAATAGCTACTTACTGACAACAAAACAAGTATAAGAGTCCAAATGACTAAGCATGTGAAAATTATTCACGTTTTCCATAAACCTTTTCAAAAGCTGCGAGCAAAGAGATGCATATGTATAAATATATTTACGATTGACCAAAATACGCCTGTTTAATGGAAAATATCAATGTATATTTTATGCATGTTTGAAATGCTGTTTTTTATATGGAAAAAATGTTATGAAATAAAACGAGAAAAAACGACAAGTCAAAATATTTTTAGGATTTTTTATTAGTTGCATTGTATAACTGGCAATACGACTAAATAAATAACGTTTTGTGCATAAACTGTAAACGTCAGTGCGAGTATTAAAAATATAATGGAACAACTGTTATTTTCTTTACAGCTACAGTATATTATGACATAAATTATTCTTAATTAAGTTACAACATATCGTCCTTAAAATTGTTTGTTCTAAATAAAGATGAGCATTATATAGGTGAGGAAAATTGTATGACGATGCTGTCTCTGGCTCCCAAAATGACTGATCTGTGATTGATGCTGCTTCTGTAATTTTTTTAAAAAACGAACACATTTTAACGGTAATGCTTTTTGCCTGATGCTTTCGATAAAATATTTGGGCCTTTTAACAAATAAAAGAAACTAACCCGACGGTTGCAGACTGATTCTCAAAATCGACGGATCGAATGAGAACGAATCCAACAGGTGGAACATTTTTGAAGACAGTGGCATCTACAGTTGCGGACTGGTCCGAAAAGTTCACCAGGACTAAAAAGGCTCTCTGATCAACGTCCTTGGGTGCAATTCTTGATTGTGTACAAAATTAGCAATCGATTAACTTTTAGAGTACGTAATTGAAAATATCATTGACAGTTAAAGTACAGCAAAATATAATTAGTACCTCGTGAATCCCAACACTCTATCGTTGTTCAGCGTGCGGCTTTCATAGTCGCCGAATCTCCAGACGTTGGAGTTACGAAGCTTCAGAATTTCTTTGTACACCTTCAAGTGGCTTTCAGAAGCGGCTTCTTCAGCGGCCACGTTGATCGTCAAATAGTCAGGGTTAATAGGCAGCCAAGTTTTGTTGTTTGAGGAGAAGCCCGCAGCAGTTCCATTGTTCCATTGCATTGGGGTACGAGCTGGATCTCTGGAGAATTCGTGGTAGCGATCAGGATCTGTATTACAAGCCTGTGGGTCAACAGTCTCTTCCCAGGTCAAGAAGGTGTCCTATGACGATTAAGTATAGGAATAATTAGTAATTGCCTTCAAGTTTTTCATTGTCAATTTCAGGAATAAAAAAGAACATTTAATTTGTATAGATTACCTCCATTCCAAGCTCCTCGCCATAGTAGGTTACCTAAATTAAATAATGAAATGAATATCATTCTTTCTATTTTTCATCCTTTAATTTTTAAAATAAACATGGAAAAAGATTGTAACTGACCGCTGTTCCCTTCAACAACAGGTTTATCATGTTTGCTCCGTCCATTCCCTTTTCTGTCCATCGGGTTGGTGCTCGTTTCTTTAATTGCATAAATTGTACAAATTTTTTGAAGCATAAGTAATGTTGAGAAAAGTTTGTGGGAAAACGTTTCACTTTTCTGCTTTTACTCTCTTGAAAAATATTTTACCTGGTCGTGATTTCCAATGAGGAAAGTTGGCCATCCCCAAGCGGGAGTGTTGTTAAACCACACATCTATCAGAGCCAGGGCTTCACTGGCCTTTAACTGTGGATTTATTCCATTCAGCAAACGGAAACTAGAGAAAAATCGAATCACGAAACAACAATAATTAGCAAAATTTATGCGTAACGAAAATGCTATAGAAATTAAGATCATGAAAATAAAAGGTATTTGCTTGAATGGGAAGTGAGATACGGGCTTATCAACAGTTCCATAATATTTCGGAACATCTTTGTCATCCACTCCAGCCTCGATCATTACAACTCTGTATAATTCAACGTCAGGATATACATAAATACATGCATAGTGAGATCAAAATTTAGTGTATTTTCATGTAAAGAAAGTCTTATTTTCTACACACCGTTGCTTTCCATCTGCGGCCGAGTAAATGTCAATCAACTGGCGCAAGTCAGCCAGGAATTCAAGAGTTTTAGGCTGGTTGTAACTGCAGATTTGAAAAAATTACAGTTGTTGTTAATCATCATCATTATCTATCAGGCAATATGTTTCGTTTCTAAGCATTAATTTTAATTGACAATCATTACGTGTAAATGTGATCCCAATATCTGTGTTCGTCAGGGAGTGAGCCTGGTGGTCGATTTGGGTTGACGGGCTCATCCAACTCCTGGTCATCTTCATAAATCCAGCAGACAGCATCCACTCTAAAGCCATCGACCCCTTGGTCAAGCCAAAATTTGATGACGGCCAGAATTTCATTTCGTACTAGAATATTATTGTAGTCTAAATCGGGCTGCTCCTTCACAAATTGATGGAGGTAAAATTGCTGACGCTTTTCATTCCACTCCCAAGCAGAACCTCCAAACACGCTCACCTAAATCATAGTAATGAAGATTTAAACAATTATTTTGTTTTAAATGAAAAAACAATAACAATTTTTTCATTGAAGAACCGTTAAAAAGAAGAGAGCGTACCCAATTGTTGGGTGGTTTTGGCTTTCCTTGGGCGTCAGTTCCACTGGCATTCCTCCACACGTAGTAGCCAGTGTAAGGCTCGATTCTGTCAACGGACTTTTGAAACCACTCATGAAGATCCGATGAATGATTTGGCACCATGTCCATGACAAGTTTTAATCCTACGAAAGATTTGAAGTAAAACTATGCAATTCTTAGGCTGTCAAGTTAGTTAAAGTTTACGTTTCTAGTTTAATTAGCATGTATTTGATGTTTTTTTCCTGCATGAGCGCCTTTTCTTACCTCGTTTTTTAAATTCTTCTTCCATCTTTTTAAAGTCTTCCATGGTACCGAAAATCGGATCAATGTTTCTAAAGTCAGAAATGTCATAACCAAAGTCCTTCATCGGGGACTTTAAAAAGGGAGAAATCCAGATGGTATCAATACCCAGATCAACAAAGTAGTCCAACTTTGATGTGATTCCTATCATGCGTGAAAAAAAACAAATAAAACATTACATGCTTCAAGTTAAAAACAGCCTCTGTTGCTGAATTGAGATTTTAAATGTCTTACCATTTAAGTCGCCAATGCCGTCTCCATCACTGTCTTGAAACGACCTGGGATAAATTTGATAAACAACACTTTGTTGCCACCATTGAAGGGATTGATTACTCGCCTGCGGAGAATCCAAATTTGATCCAATGATAATGGGCTGGAATGTGTTGGGCATGGAAAAGGCTCCGTTTGCCAAAATTAGGACCAAGGCGAAACTTGGAAACGGAAGTCTTTCAAGTCCTCTTTTCCCCATTTTTGAAATTACTGATGTCTAGTAACCACAAATTAAGATCTACTTGTATGTCTATGTGAGTGCTTGGAGCTTTCTCACTGCTCAAAGCTCAAATTGAAACTAGAGGTCCAAGTAACAAAATAGGGCCTTTTGAATATTTCCTAAATACCTGCCAGTTCATCATCGGTCAGCGTGACTATATGTGAGAGAATTTACTCTAATTATCAGCTACTTTATCAAGACAACTTGAATCAAAATTCAACTACCGATTGGCTCTACTTTTGATTGATTGATTGATTTGATACCACTTCAAGCTCAAGTCTTGCATGCCAGAAACGTGATGTACACTTAGATTAAATATAAATCTGCGCAGTTTTTTTCTTTCGCCATCTATTATGTAGGATGGAGAAAGTAGCGGTGAAGGAAAAATTTGTTTATAATCCGACAATGTATGTATAATGTATATATAAATACACAATAATCCACAATGCATATAACAGTAGGCAATAGAAGGATTCTGATGAAGCGAGAAAAGTAAAGTATGTGCATATTATACAAAAGAATCGCTCAAACCCTCGCCTGAATTGGAATTTTATTGTCCTAGTCTCCAGCAGTCATAATATTGTTACAGCGTGTTTTGGGTTGTCACTGTCATTCACACACTAGTCATTCTGTTATGCATAAATGCAGACCAATTAGTGTTTTCTGCATTCTGTCAGCAATTCAAATTATATAAATGATAAACGTGGAAATATGAGCATAACTAATGGTATGTGTGCATAGTATGCCGTAAAAACGATGGGATATTTGTTTGCAGTAAAGTCACGTTCCGGCAGAATGAGAATTGAGAATGAATGAAATCATTGTATACAAATAGATAGATATTGTACATGTGTAGTTGTTGGAATCATGGAATAGTTTTTCCCCATTTGAGAGTTTTATCAAGTTTACGTGGTTTTTGCGCATTTCGTACATTTTTATGAATGACAGAATATTATGCTTTATGTTTTGCAAGTTTATCAATAATGACATCATAAGTACACAAATTTGCTCATTTTCAGCACCTCTAAATAAACTTGTAATAAAGTATAGATAATTGAACGCATAATATAGAAAACGTCCAACGTGTTTAAATTTGGTGAAGTAGGATATTATTTACGGAAAAACGGTAATGTGCCAATGAAAATAGAAACATGTTACTTTATAACGAGTTATTATTACTTTTTTATTAAACAATATTAAAAATTCAATTACAGTACATTACAGATTATAGCATAATAGGTACATTGAGTATGTGTCTACTATTTGTTCATGTATTTAATAACTATGCTGTCTCTAGGCCCAAGTTGAATCGTTCGACTGTCGATGGTGCTCCTGAAAAATTTAAAGAAATCCGTTAATAAAGTATACACTTGCAAATAGATAAAAACCACGAGAAAAACATACTCGATAACTTTCCAATTTCAAAATCTTACCCAATTGTAGCTGCTTGATTTTCAAAGCCGACACTTCTAATCAATACAACTCCCTCAGATAAAACGTTGGGGAAAACTGTGGCGTCCACGGTTTCATGTCCTTCAGCCAAATTTACCAAAACTAAGAAGCCATCAGGGGATGCAAATCTGAAATTATTGTAAAAATGCAAAGGGTAATATTCATTTTTTTACATGGGAGATATGCATTTCATGCAGGAACTACGAGAAAAACACTTATGTATGGTGTATTAAGATATAATAAAACTTTGTAAAAATAAACCTTGTAAATCCCAAAACTTTATCGTTGTTAAGAGCTTTGCCCTCATAATCTCCGTATTTCCAGGCTGTTGAGTTGCGAAGTTTAACAAGTTCCTCATAAACTTTCAAATGGCTCTCACTCTCAGCTTTCTGAGCCGCAACGTTTAACGTCTTGTAGTTTTCATTTATTGGCAACCACGTTTTGTTGCCGGAAGTAAATCCTATCATAAGTTAAAAACATATTTAAAAAAAATAAACATGGGTGTTTACGTTTCAAAATTTCTATAAAATTTTAATTTTTTGCATTAAAATACTGTGAACTGTAAACCTTTTTAAATTCTTTGCAAGTTTTACCTGCATTACTGCTGTTGTCCCATTGCATCGGGGTACGAGCAGGATCTCGTGAAAACTGCTCATATCTTTCGGGGTCAGTGTTACATCCAGCTGGGTCAACAGTGTCTGCCCAGGACACAAAAGTATCTTCCATGCCGAATTCCTCTCCGTACTGCGTAGCGTTTCAAAGTCAAAAATATTAGAAACTCAATAATCCAGTGGTTAAGTATTTAAGCATCTTACAAATTGTATTAAATTATGTTTTACATAGGTGATGGCGGTGCCCTTAAGAAGAAGATTAATCATGTTTGCTCCGTCTAGACCTTTCTTTGTCCACCTGACATCTGCTCGTCGCTGATCGTGGTTTCCAAGGAGAAAGTTTGCCCAGTTTCTCGGGGGCATCAACTCGGACCAAACGTTGATGTGCTCCAAAACTTGACTTGCCGTTTCGTTGGCCCGGACATCGAGCAAGTTGAAGTTGAAGGGAAAGTGTCCAACTGGTTTATCCGCTGTTCCGTAATACTCGGCCGTCAGATTTTTGGGGATGTAGGCTTCAATCATCATGCATCTAAATATGTCCACACACATATGTAGGCCATAAATTTTTACTGTGAATTTCACTAGCTTGCTATGAAATAGATAAATGTTTAGGGAAAAAATTCGGTGATCAATATTCACCTAACGTGTCCGTCAGCTGCCGTGTAGACGTCAAGAAGCTGTCGGGCCCGAGCGAGGAAATCGGTGACCTTGGGTAAATTTTGAGTGTAAATGTGTTGATAATATCGGTGCTCATCAGGGAGTGAGCCTGGTGGCCGATTTGGGTCAATGGGTTCGTCTAAAAATCGTAAATCTTCATACAGGAAGGGAGCGGCATCAATCCTAAAACCATCGACACCCTTGTCCAGCCAAAATTTGATGACGGCCAACATGGCGTTCCGAACTTTGATGTTCTCAAAGTTTAGATCAGGTTGTCCCACGACGAACTGGTGGAGATAAAATTGTTGCCTTTTCTCGTTCCATTGCCACGCTGAATCTCCAAAGACACTCACCTGAAAATTTTATAAATCGATAGTTTGTGATTTACTTAATTTTTGGTAGTACTTGATGTCAATTTTGGTACAATTAATTATCTTATTTACCCAATTATTAGGTGGCTTTGGCTTTCCATCGGCGTCAGTTCCACTGGCATTTTTCCAAACATAGAAATCGGTGTAGGGCTCAATTTTGTCAACCGACTTGATGAACCATTCGTGTTCATCACTCGAGTGGTTTGGAATCATGTCGAGTATTAATTTTAACCCTACATAAACAATAAATATGCACTACGTTTTACGGAAAATTTTGGTTTTAAAAGTTTAAAAAAGCAATGGCTTGAAGATTGTGTACCCCGATCTTTCATTGCTTGGGAAAGTTCTTCAAAGTCCTTAATTGTTCCAAACTGGGGCTCGATGTCGGTAAAGTCAGAAATGTCGTAGCCAAAGTCTTTCATTGGTGACTTGTATATTGGGGACAGCCAAACTGCTCCAACCCCCAGCTCCACAAAATGATCCAGTCTTGATTGGATTCCTAAATAATTTAGATTGTCGGCTTAGCTTAAATCCGTATTTTGGATAAATGATAAACGTAAAGTTTAGTTTCATTTTTTGAAATTATTTTTAACCTTTCAAGTCCCCAACGCCGTCCCCATCTGAGTCTTGAAAAGAACGTGGGTAAATCTGATAATATGCAATGACATCGTTAACAATTATACGCAAAATTCAAACACAATTCGCCAGAACGTTAATTATTGTCCATTGCCATTTTTTTCAGTTTAAATAGCTGTAATAAGAAATATTTTACCTGGTAAACGACAGTCTGTTGCCACCATTCCAGCGGTTCGTTCTCATCTTTGGCTTTCACCAAATTTTCACTTTTCTCTTCAGTCTTATCATCGTGAGGGAAGGAATGCGTATTCTGTACAAACACTAACAAGCACAGAGCTAAGAACGGTAAAAACGACTGTTTTATCAGAGAAACCATTTTCAGTGAATAAATTATTTACTTTTGCCAAAATACTGATTTTTCCTTTCAGCAGTGAAATCAAGAGTCCACCGCCTTGAACCACTTTGAAAGTGCAAATAGGCAATTTGACTGTTGTATATTGACAATTATACCATAACCGAGTTGAGAGGGTGCCTCTGCCTACCCATTGCCCATATCAAATAAATAGATTCTAGTTCATACGTTATAAAGCATGGTGCAGAAAATAATGACGATATTCTTTTTTTATGTATATTTGTGTGCCATAACATGTTATGTGTGCACAGTGTCGTTTAGCATTTTCCCAGCACAGAGTCAAAGCATTGTGTAATGAAAGGGCAGAATAAAAGAAGATGATTCAGCGTAATTTCCACCTTTTGTCACCGTTCTCAGTCACACTGTCATTCCAGCGTATGTCAAATGTATTTATTCTGTTCGCTATTACGTATTACAATATTATATTAAGCTCCAGAGCAAAACATTGTGCTGCATGACTGCAGATTGTAGAGTATGGAGTAGGCAAAAAGCTACCAAATTGTTTAAATTGTTTTGATTGGAGTGTTTTTTCTGCTTTTATTACATATTCGTTCATATGGAATACAATATTATGCAAATTGAGTCGTTTGATTGACAGATAGATAACATACAACTTTTGATTGTTTGGGCACGTCATGTTTTTATCATGAGAGATGAGAGGGCCTCTCCATTTTTTTATCCTGTATAAATATTTACGTCGTCTACACCTGCAGTAAGAATAGCGAGGGAGAAAAAGAGTTGACATACGACAAGAATCCAGAATTTCCATTGAATCGCGACAATGAAACGGCTCTAAAATGAGCAATATGCATGCTATTGTAACCAAATTAAATGATACCTTCTGACAGATTACTACCTCCTGACTACTGACACACACACAGTCAACATTAAATGTTAAATTGGTGCGCATATATGTTTAGTGTGTGCAATACAATTTATTTTAGTGATATTTTATTGAAAATTGCTAAACTCCCAGTAAACATTTTTCCACGTCTCTGGAATGGTGAAATTACTTTATTTATTTTTCCAGACACGAAATCAACAAAATATGTACAATGAAACATAGCTACATAAATAGTATGCAAATAAGTGATATTATTGTCGTTGGTCGCGAATCCACCTGCAAACATGCAAACAATAATAAAAATAATTGACTTGCAGATTATTTTTTTGTCTTTTTACTTTGTGTACACCATACACTGTACAGACACATTATACGTGAGTAACTAGTAACTAGAAGGCATATTTTATAGACACTATCGGCAGTGTATGTGAAATGTAAAATGATCGGGAGGCTTTTTAATCCAAGTATTTTCGTTTTGCATGCGACAAGGGATTTTGATTGCCGTACAATTTAAAATTTGCAAATTGCTTTTGCTTTCATGACCGTGACCGTGACTCCTCGTAATTTTATGAGTGGCTGTGCCATTAAGTATTTACATATTACATACATACATTTATGCTGATTGTATATTATTGTGTCTATGTATACGTACGAATTCTAAAGAGTGGAGTAGGTATGCATTTACATGAATACGAGAATAATGTTAAGTAGTTACATAAGTACGCATGCATGAGTAGGTCCAAGTTGCAAATTGCGAATGCCACATACAAAATCATGACATGGCACGGCATGACATGCAATCTTTGCGTATATTTGTATTTTTTATACTGGAGTCTGGAGTCCACGTCCGTGCAGTATGCTGTGTATTTATTATTTACGTATATTATGAGATCTGGAATGAAATAAAATCATGATAAAAAAGGTAAAAGAGAGTGAACAGAAAAATCAAAATTAAATGCACGAACATCCATGTTGACGAAGGTTAAGGTTTTGCAATGTAAACAACAATTGTTGGTCTGTAAAATGCAAGTTTTGATTCAATTGGTACAAATAAAAGACTGCAGTCGTTTTTCATTGCAAACTTGCCAATTTTCAACAGGTTATTGAATGGGAAGCTTTCGTTGCCACGAGCACCAGTCATGAAATATTTGTTGATTTTTTGTAAACACTTTTGTTGTTAATGTCCAAATACAAATACACGCACTGAAATAACAGTCAAGCAAGTAAACAAAACGTTTTTGAACTCTCTCAAATCATTTTCAGTTCGTTCATCGTTCATCAGGGCATAAAAATATCGTAAACAAGTTCAAGTGAAATGTCTAAACGGAAAAAAACAAACAGGATACAACTTAAATGTCATGTGTAAACAAAATTTAAATGGACAATCAAGTAGCGCAAATTTCCTCAGTGATTGTCTTCTTTTTATGTAGCACAAGTTTTGTACAGTGCGCTTTCAGGTGGGATCCAGGATCTCCGGGGTCAGAAGGGGATGGAAATCCGCGGCGTCTTCAACGTGCGTCCTTTTATAATGCCCCGAATCCTTATGGATACAGGAAACAGAGTCCTAGAGAGCGAGCTTATGCAGAGTTAGAGCGAGAAAAGGAAGCGGCACGGGCACGAGAATATTACGATAGACCGCGAAATAAAGGATATGGTGACAGACAGCAATCAAATCCATATTACCCTCCGCCTTATCCTCCGCCTCCATATGATCGGAGAGATCAATACCCTGCTGGTAGGGTACCAAATGTACCTCGTAATCCTGATGACGGGTCAGGTCCATATGTAATCCCTAAAAAAGAACAAAATGGGCCTCAACAATCCTGGTTTGCACCAAACTCGCAAGTCAAAGAGGGGGGAAGTGGTCCCTTACACATCGAACGAGAACCACCTCCTGAGCCCAAACAGTCACAAGTAGAGCAAGTGACGGAAAAAAAGTCCTATCCGGTCGACGATTCGCCACGGCCTCCCCCACCTCTACCGCCGCAGATACAGCCGAAAATTCCAGAAGAAAAAGAAGTAAAACCCGGACCAGAAGAAAAGGAAGTAAACCCTGCACCAGAAGAAAAAGAAGTAAATCCTGTACCAGAAGAAGTTCAAGAAGAACTGAGGCCAAAAAAAGAGCCAGAACGTCCTGTAAAAATACAGCCCAGTCCAATTATTCAGCCTGAACCCTTGCCACCGGAACCGGAGCCAGAATCAAAACGAGGGCCAAAACCAAACAGAAAACCACAAAAAGCGTTGGATTCAGGAGCAATCAAGATTGACATGAAAACTGAAGGAGAAGACGTCGACTTGAAAAACCAAGAATCGCTCACTTTAACAGTAATTAATTTTTTTCCCAAAAATATATTTATAGTCAACAACTATTTATGAGCTTTTAGATGACCATTTATTTTATATTCCAGGAAATTATAAACGATCCAGAAGGACAGCAAATAATCATGAGCGAGGCGGAACAGCAACTTCGAGGTAGAATGGACAATGTCATTGACAAAGTTGCCGAGGAAATTGTGGAAAAAATTGAGGAGGACGCGTTAAAGTCAATGGTTGTCGAGGGAAACCGAATAACATTTAATCACTCGCCAACTAGACATCAAAGGTTGCTTCTTGTAATATTTGTTTGCAGTTTTTTCACTGTTTTTCTTCGTTGATGAAATATTGTGCTCAAGTTTAATTAGCTTGTTTTTAAAAGTCTGATTAAGTAGTACTTAATTTGAGTTTGAATTGAGAAACCAATGTAAACCAGCTTGATTTATCAATGTGTTAACACACAACAACTTTATAAAAAAGTAAACACAACAGTTTCTTTGTCTTGTCGTTCATTTTGTCATCATTTTTTATTGTATTCTTTTTCTTTTCATTTTGAATACCGTCAAACCTCCTATCTCCGGACAGCGACCCCTAACTCCGGACACCTAAAATCGCTCCTAATTTTTTCCCACGT